>LPNX010713767.1:84373-95844 GCA_001517045.1 Pseudotsuga menziesii
ACATTCATTACATATTTTGGGGGAGCTTCTTGATATGCTCATATTAATATACTAAATACTTTTATAGATATTTCTATTTTGGCATAGATTTCATTTCTCTTCTCCACTTCACTTTACTTTCTTTTCTGTGTATTGCCTTCTGTAGTAGATAGTTTGGTACTCATGTTTTGTAACAACATCATTGTATTCAACATTCCCATTGACCTACTTTTGTGGTCATTATCAGTATGGTCTTTACTTGCTTAAATTGTTTGTTCACTTCAATTTTGTGTCTCTAGAGAAGTACATAGAGGGATATAAGCAAACCTACTCCCTCTCTACTTGGGAAGGATGTTGATTTCTCTGTTACAATATTTTTTATAGTTTAATAGACTTTACATCCATTAGAAATGATGATTGCTTGGCACTGATTATATCAATAGAACTTTGGCCTTTATCTAAAGTCTATGTACCATGGAATTGTTCTAACAGTTTTTATGGTGGAATGGAACTTTCTCAAACCTGGAGTTTATTTGTGAATATTTTATCTTAATTAAAGTTAAGAGGTGCTATTTGCGATTTTAATATGTGAGCTTATCAAATAATATATTTTTTTACTACAAAACATGCATATTTAAATTTAAATTTCTTATAATATTTTTTTTACTACAAAATATGCATATTTTTAAATTTAAATTTCTTAAGTTTGACATAGTAATATTTTTTACTACAAAATATGCATATTTAAATTTAAGTTTCATAATTTGACAGCTGAAGATGAATATTATGCTTCATGTATATCCTTAAGAGTTCGACACTAAAATAAAGATATTAAGAATAAAAATATGATAGCATATAAAGAGATAAAGAATGAAAATATGATAGCTCATATAATGGTGAATATGATAGCATATAAAGAGATTAAGAATGAAAATATGATAGCTCATATAATGGCGAACCATACATAGATGACTTGGTATGATTCATATCAAGAAATTAAACCATGCATAGATGACTTGGTATCATGTTGAAATGTATGGAAGGGTTGTTTTGATGCCCATGAACAACATCCATGTTCATCACTAACTATGGAAAGCTACGTGGTGCTTTTTTTTTTTTTTTTTTTTTTTTTTTTATTCTTCTAAGTTTTTCTCAAATATTTCAGAAGGAAAAAATCCTGTCCTCGATATTCATTGAAGAATCATAGGGCATCTAATGTGCCAACCCTGATAAGAGGGATACAATCAAATATAAGTTCAAAGGGAGAGAAACTGATGCAGATCTCCAAAAGTAAGACCCAACACAACAAGCTACCCTGGGGGGAGATAGGAACTAATCCCGCAAATACGATCATCCAATACCTCCAGACATGACTAAAAGGTAAACTGATCCTTCATAACCCATCACTATCGTGGACATAATAGTGCTGAACCACAATCAGAAGGTGCCTGCTCCCAAACAGTAAATGGGTGCTTTGACAAGAATGAGGGAGTAAAAACTCCAGCACCAAGCTCATAAGAGCATAAGAGTGTCATGCAAAACCAAAAGGTCTTCAAAATATTCAGAAAAGATACAAGTACCTGGAGCCAAACACAAGGAAACCTTCGATTGACAGTCCGTAATCTGATTATATTCACGATAGAAATGGCTGAAGGACAGGTTGGAGAAACAAGAACACAAATGCCTGATAGCCCTGCACCAATGACTGAGCTCAGGGGGTGCAAGGGCATTGGATCCATTAACCCAGTTAATGATAACTGATGAGTCCCCGAAAATGTTCAAAGTGGGGAGACCCATGACTTGAGCCACATGCAGAAGGGCCCAAAGTCCCAGCAGTTCAACTTTGGTATTGGTACTAGTTCCTAACCCCAGTGCAAACTTGAAGGAGTGGTCCTTATTCAGGAAGATACAGATACCAGCACCTCCCATATCATTTATTGAAGGCTTGTCGAAAAATCCACAGGGGTAGGACAAGCAGAGGCCCAGTACTAGTGTCACGGGTCTTTTTGATCTTTTGGTAGGGAGGCTTATATAAAAGGAGAAACTGGTCAATCTGAAATACAATGTTTAAAACATAATTCTTTTTTCCTTCGAATATGGAAGCATTTCTAGCCTTCCATACAGTCCATAAAGAAAAGAATATGATGAAACAAGCTGAAGTATACTTGGTGAAACTGCTTATCCACTTCCTTAAATAGGAAGTAATGTCATCACACTAATGAGGAGGAATGAATTGGTATTTATCACTAAGATGATAGATGACTTCCCTCCATACAGAACTTGAAGACAAAATATGTTGCACACAATCTGCACCATCACCATAGAGAGCACAGATACCAGGCCCAATCCACCCTTTTCTCTGAAGGTTATCCCAAGTTAGTAATTTGTTTTCCATCACCAATCAAATGAAACAACCAATATTTGTGGGAAGAGAGCTTGTCCAAATCAGAGAATGAAAACTGTTCACAAGCGGAGGCTGAGAGGTAAGTACAATATACTCATAAATAGATTTTGCCATAGCAGAACCCCCTGCCCTATTATGGTTCCATACAAGAGTATCAGACTGAGCATGAAGTCTAATCCTCCCCAACTCCAGACCCCTGACAAAGCTGTCCCAAGCAAGCTTCCAGTAACCTACAAGATTCAATTCCTACACCGTGAACTAATAATGATGTGCATCAAGCTGAGCGTTGTGAGCTTGTGCAAGAGTGACTATATCCAAGTCAGCAAGGTATTCTTTGAGCTCCAAGGGAAGTAAGTGAGAGACTTGAGAGCCCACTATGGGGTCAATGCCCAAAATAATATCATTACCATTACCCACAAGCCAATATAAACAGCTCCCCAGCCATGGCAGAGATTGCAAGAACCCTCTCCAAATCAAAGAAACACCACGAGAATTGAAATTGCTACCTCTGAGCCAGTCAGCCACCGGAAGATTCTTCATATACTTCGAGCGTAGTACCTTATGCCATAAACCATCACTATGGAGGACCATCCATAGTTTTTTAGAGCATAGAGCAATACTGAACTACTGAAGGTTTTTGATTCCCCAACCATCGAATTCCTTCGGCCATGATAAATGTTGTAGTTAGACAAATGATACCTATGATGAGACCCAGATGAGCCCCATAGAAAAGCATATGTGATGCTCCTAAGCCTATTCAATATAGAGACTGGGATCATTGCCAAACCCAACCAGTATACAGGGAGACTAGATAGAACTGCTTGACCAAGAATCAGACGGCCACCCAGTGAAAGTAGCTTGTGAGTCCAAGTATGAATCCTCTTCTCATATTTCTGGACTAACCAATTCCAATCACTAACTTTGTACCCCAAGGGATTGAGGAAGTACCCCAAGTACTTAAAACCAGAGACAATGGGTTCCATTTTGTAAGGCAGCACACAGGCAATACCTCCCAAGATATCCTCATCTACATGGTTGAAGAGAAAGCAAGATTTATCAACACTGATACACATCCCCGAAGCCTTGCAAAAGGTGCTGAGAATAACATCAAAATCAGTCCACTCAAGTCAGGTACCCGAACCAAGTAGGATCACATCATCGACAAATAATAAGTGAGTAAGAGCTAGAGATGGAGATATTTTAATACCTCTTATGAGGCCATGCTCTCTAGCATCTGAAATCAAAAGACTCAATCCTTCTATGACAAGGATGAACAACAGTGGTGAAAGGGGACATCCTTGTCTGATTCCTCTTGAGGCTGCAAAGAACCAGGAAGGAGTTCCATTGACAAGGATAGAAAAGTTAGCCGATGAAAGACAAGCCATAATCCAATTAACTCCAATGAGGGATCGAAAGCCCGATATGAAGCCGATTACGTGGTGCTTGTATATGCCTTCAAGTCTTGCACAAGTATTATGACTTTTATGACTTCACTTTTGGATTAGTGCATTTGTTTATAGATATAACTACATTGGATTAAATAACAAGATTGCATCTGTCTATGTAAAGGGTCATAGCCCAACAGTTGATAGTCCTTGTTTTTTTATGTCACTCGTGTGTCTCTTTGAGACATGTAATATTACACTTTTGTTGATTTTTAATTTGTAATATGGCACAAATAATTGCTCCACTTCCCAAAACCCAACAATTCACAACAACTAAACTCTTTGGAAATGTGACATAAAATATTATCAGATGAGATAGTTTTCTTAATGTCTAATAAAACCACAAATAGGTCCACTAGTAGGACTAACCCTCCGGTAGCTAGAAACTCACCTCTCTTATATTGCTAGCATCAAAGATAGGGGGAATTGATGATATAGTTTTATTAATGTCTAATAAAACCCCAACCCCAACCACAACCACAGCCACAAATAGGTCAATCAAACTACTAAGTACATTAATGTGGAATAGAAATTGGAAGTGGGAAAATTACGCGCATAAAGTCATGGTAAATGCAAATTTTATCTATACTAAATCAAAACAAAGTTGTAACATAGATATCTTACCTTACCCCACTTCCCCAATCCAACAATTTACACCAACTCAACTCTCTGGAAATGTGACATAAGATAAGATGAGATCTCACTTCTACAACCTCAACAATTCACATCGACCCCACTTCCCCAACCTCAACAATTCACACCAGCTCAACACTCTGAAAATGTGACATAGGATAAGACATAGAATAAGACAGGATAAGATGAGATGAGATGAGAAATGTGAAATAGAATAAGACATAGGATAAGATGAGGTGTGTGACGAAAGATAAGATGAGATGAGATAGGGTGAAATCGATGAGCTACTTTGGATATTATCTTTAAATGAGAGGGAAAAAAATAATGCTTATTTATTAAAAATTATCAAATTAAATAATGTTATGATATTTTCAATTAGCTTTTAAGTTCTCATGCAAATATTAAATTATGATATTAAATAAAGATGATATTTTATTTTCATTTCTTATTGCTTTGCAAAAACAAAATGAAAAATCAATGAATATTTATTAAAAATTATCAAATTAAATGATGTTATGATATTTCAATTAGCTTTTAAGTTTTCATACATACAAATATTAAATTATGAAATTAATAATGTTATGATATTTCAATTAGCTTTTAAGTTTTCATACATACAAATATTAAATTATGAAATTAAGTAAAGTAATGATATTTTATTTACCTTTCTCGTTGCTTTGCATGTTATGGTAATGTTGTGGTATTTCAATTAGCTTTTAAGTTTTCATACATAAAAATGTTAAATTATGAAATTAAGTAAAGTTATGATATTTTATTTACCTTTTGCTTAACACAAACAAAATAAGTTTAATAAAGCTTTGAGAACCTAAGATGAGAAAGTTTTATAGTTTTTTTAATATAATATATTTTTAAATAAAACAAAATATACTAAAATTAAAAGAAATATATTAAATTAGTATTTTATTAAGAATTTTTAAACAAAATATATTAAAAAATTTAATATAATGAATATTTTTTAACTAAATTTAATATTCTAATATCTCGATGAAAAATATATATTTAATAAATATTTTATTAAAAATTTAAGCTATATTCTAATATAAAAATTTAAAAGCATTATAGCTTAAATTATTAATAAAATATTTATTAAATATATTAACTAAATTTAATATTATGATATATTGATTAAGAATATATATTTAATAAATATTTTATTAAAATTTTAAGCTATATTCTAATATTTGATTAAAAATATATATTTATTAAATATTTTATTAAGAATTTAAGCTATAAAGCTTTTAAATTTTTATGTAAATATTAAAATTATAAAATTAAATAAAGTAATGATATTTTATTCAGTTTTGTTGTTGCTTTGCAAAAACAACATAATAAGTGGTTCAAGAATTTAGCATGGATGCAAACATTAAAATAGGTTGGAAAGATATTTTATTTAGTTTTGTTATTGCTTTGCAAAAACATAACAAGTGGTCGAAGAAAATGTAAATATTAAAATGGAATATTAAGATAGGATGGAGAAGAATTTAATATAGATGTAGATATTAAAATGGAATATTAAAGTAGGATGGAGAAAGTTCAGAGTTTTTCTAAATATAATTCCCCATCAAAACAAATTATATTAAAAAATTTAAACTTATTTTAAAAAATATAATACAATGAATATTTTTTTAACTAAATTTAATATTCTAATATCTTGATTAAAAACATAATAATTGATCGAAGAATTTAACATAGATGTAAATATTAAAATATGATGGAGAAAATTTTAGAGTTTTTCTAAATATAATTCTCAATCAAAAAATATATATTAAAAAATTTAAACTTATAATAAACTTAATATTTTAAAATTTAATTAAAATAAATATATTTAAAAAATATTTATATTAAAAGATTTAATATTATTTCAAAAGTATTATTTAATAAATAAGCTAAAACCGACATGGAGGAATAATCGCAGTGGGGATGCAAGGGTGGCTAAAAGGATTGACCGTTTTTTGGTGGCTGAACAGTTGGTGGACAGATTATTTCAAGTTCGGCAGTGGGTAGGCAGTGGTGGTCTCTCGGACCATTTTCCTATCTTCTTTGAGATACAAAAAGGGCCAACAAATCCTCCGAGCCCTTTGAAATTCAATAAAGTTTGGTTACAGGATGAGACTTTTAAAAATCTCTTCCTTACTAATTGGACTCTTTTTTATGGGGATTTTGATAGATCAGCTACTTACCAGTTTGCAGATAATATAAAGAAGCTGAAAAGGGTGATTAAAGAATGGTCAATCGCCAAGAGATGTAGGGAAGATGCAGAGCTGAAACAGGTGGAGGAAGAACTTCTGCGGATCTATGAAGGTGATGGGGGGGGTCTGTTATTTCAAGATTCTAAAGAGGTTTTAACCAGATTAGAAGGCAGGCAGAACACCCTTTTATGTGAGAAGGAGGAGTCCTGGAGACTAAAGAGCAGAGTGATATGGTTGGAATGTAGGGATAATAATACAAAAATTTTCCACGCTTATGCCAGAGGGAGGAAAGTAGTCAATACTATTTGGAGCCTGAGGGATGAAGATGGAAACACACATTTCAATTTTGATGATAAGGCTAGATGTGGGGTTGTTCACTTCCAGAATTTGTTTCGGGCCCCAAATCAGTCTACTATAGCTGAGGTGATCAGAGTGGCACAGATGTTTCCTAGTTTTGTGGATGATGAAGGTAATAGGGAGCTAATGAAGGAAATTTCGAATGTGGAGCTCAAGGAGGTCCTCGGAAGTTTCCAGAAAGACAAGAGCCCAGGTCCTGATGGGTGGACGATAGAATTATTCCTGGACCTTTTTGAGTTTTTAGGGAATGACCTATTGGCAGTTGCTGAAGACTCCAGAGCCTTAGGGAGAATTCTGGTGAGTTTCAACTCTACCTTCATTTCCCTCATTCCTAAGTCTGATAATGCATTGACCCTTAATGATTTCAGGCCCATCTCACTTTGCAGTTGTATCTATAAGATTATCTCAAAAGTAATTGCCAGAAGATTGAAAAGTATCCTTTCAAAAAATATATCTGCTGAATAGTTTGGGTTTTTGGAGGGACGACAGATACATGAGGCCATAGTGGTGGCTCAGGAAGGGCTGCATAGTTTAAAGACCAAGAATTTGAAGGGAGCCATACTAAAAATTGATCTTTCTAAGGCCTGTGATAAAGTTAGTTGGATGTATCTTCGACTGCTTTTAACACATCTGGGTTTCGATATTGATTTCATCAGATGGGTTATGTCATGTATTTCCACGGTTTCCTTTTCAGTCCTGATCAATGGAGCGGCCTCGCCTTTTTTCCATGTTGAACGGGGACTCATACAAGGGTGTCCTTTATCCCCGCTTATTTTTCTGTTGGTTGCTGAAGGCCTAAGTAGGGCCATTAGCAAGGAAAAAGATGAAGGGCATTTTCAGGGGATTCAGGTGGCTCCAAATATGAATATTACACATTTGCTCTTCGTGGATGATGTGTTGATCTTCTGCTCTGGATGCAGAGGGGAAACACGAGCCCTCAAGGAAATTTTGGATCTGTTCACAAAGGCCACGGGTATGGACATAAATGCAGGGAATTCTACCCTATCCACACACATGTTGCGACCTGAAGAGGAGGCTGAACTCTCAAGATTCTTTCCCTTAATCATTGCGGGTTTGGAGGAGGGTTTGAATTATCTTGGCTTCTCGTTAAAAGAAAATCTGTATTTGAAGAGGGACTGGGTTTGGTTGATTGGGAAGGTGGAGAAAAGGTTGAAGGTGTGGAGCCACAAGTGGCTTTCTCAAGCAGGCAGGCTGGTGTTGGTCAAAGCAGTGTTGGAAGCCATTCCAGTTTACTGGATGTCCTTAGCTTGGATCCCAAAAGGAATTCTTGAAAGCATAAGGAGGATCTGTTTTAGGTTTCTGTGGAGTGGCAAGAAGGATGAACAGGTCACCCCTTGGGTAAATTGGAAAAGAATAACTGTTCCAAAGGGACTGGGGGGTTGGGGGTTAAAGAACATTTTCTTGTTCACAAAGGCTTTGGCAGCTAAGGGGGGTTGGAGATTGGTGAAGACTACTAGCCTCTGGACCAGGGTCATCAAGCAGAAATACTTGCCCGAGGAAAGCATTGAAGCATGGATCAGGAATCCTAGGAAGTCTCACTCGGGGGGATCGATGATATGGAAGGCAGTGGTAAAATCTTTTCATATGATTGAATCCAAGCTGGCCTGGAATGTTGGGAATGGAGAAAAGTTGTTGGTAGGAAGGGATCCTTGGCTGGGGTGCACACAAGAACATATCCTTCCTGGTTATGTTATTGAGGCACTGAGGAGAAGAGGGATCTACACTCTAAATCATCTGGCAGCCCCAAGACCTGAGGGGATTTGGATTCAAAGATGGCGAAGGGAAAACACCTTGGGGCTTCAGGAACAGGAGACGGCTTTCCTGGAGGGCTATATCAGAAATTTGGAATTGGCAAGTGTTCTGCTGTCTGATGATGAGGACTCCTTGGTCTGGGAGGCGGATCCGGAAGGAATATACACTCCAAAGGCAGGTTATATTTTGTTAAGTTCTGAGGCAGATCTGAGGGAGGAAGTTTGGTGGTGGAAGTCACTTTGGAAGTTAAAATGCCCAGCTAAAACAAAACTCTTTATGTGGTGTGTTCTAGAGAATAGAGTTCCTACTTGGGATATCTTGCAAAAGAGAGCCTTTCAGGGGCCGGGCTGGTGTGTGTTATGCAAAAGGGACCAGGAATCTGCTTCTCACCTGTTCCTTACTTGTCCTTACTTTGTTGAAGTTTGGATGGAGTGCACATATTTGGTGGGTTTCCCCTATCAGTGGGTAGGAGTTTCGATTGGGGTAGCTTGGGAAGCATGGTGGAGGAGGAATCAAAACAAGAATTATCAGTTCCTCCCACTGCTAGTTATCTAGGGGATATGGTTGGCTCGAAATAATTCTATTTTTAAAGATAAGCCATGCCTTCCAGAGATAACAACGGCCCAATCTGTTGGTATCTTCAAGTCACTCTCGGAGCATATTAGGGCAGCAAAACAAAGAAGGAATCTAGAGGTGGAGATCGATCACTCTCGGCCATGGGATTTTTTTGATGGGGCTTCACAGAACAATGTGTGTGGGGGAGGAGCAGTTCTTCATCTTTCAGAATCTCATTCCTTTATTCTTTTTATGGGGCTGGGGGAGGGCACCAAAATTTTTGCAGAAATATAGAGCTTAAAACTTCTTTTAATCTTTGCTCTAGAGAAAGGGTGCACCTCTCTAAATTGCTTTGGGGACTCTTTGAATGTTATAAATTGGATCAAATAGTTACAGGAATGCAGAAATCTGAGGCTGATGAATTTACTTTCATCCATTAGGATGATCCTCTTGCGTTATGACTCTTTCTCTTGCCGACACATTTACAGGGCAAACAACATAGAAGTGGACCGCGCATCTAAGGAGGGGCTCCAGAAGGCACTTGGCACTTGGCATGTAAAAGAATTCTTGGATGGCAGATCCCAGGATTACTATCACTAGCCGTTCATAGAGGGCCTATGAACTCCAAGTTTTTTCGCTTTATATATGTCACCACTTCAGATTTGGTTTATTGTCACAGAATCAAAGTATTTAACTTTGCAGGCTCTATTTCGGAACATGTTTCTTGGATGGCAGATCCTAGGATTACTATCACCGGCCGTTCATAGAGGGCCTATGAACTCCAAGTTTTTTTTTCGCTTTATATATGTCACAGCTTCAGATTGGTTTATTGTAATAGAATCAAAGTATTAAACATTGCACGCTCTATTTCAGAACATGTTAAGAAATATTATCAGCAATATTTTTTGAAGTTTGCCTTTCGGGGCTGATCTTTTATGCTACAAAATCATAGTATGCATTTGTATGTAATCTGATTGAAGACGTAATAGTCTCATCATAGAAACATATAATCTTGACAATTCACTATTTATAGTGAACCTACAGAATGTAATTTCACTCTCTACAGATGAATGAAATTATGCTTTTTTTTCTTGGAAAAAAAAAATTATTACAATATTAATTTATTAATTAAAAAAAGCTTAATATTTTTTTATTTAAAATTAGGTATTTAATAAATATTTTACTAAGAATCTGTAATATAATGCTAAAAACCAATATTATTTAAAAATAAACTATAATATTTTTCAAAAAATCTTAAAAAATCTATAAATTTTTAATTAACAAAATTATTATTTTTAATTACTTTTTAAATTTGAAAAGAAAATGTAACCACCATCAATCATCAAAAAAATTATTAGATTAATAAATATAAATATAATAATTAAAATATTTAAAATGGAATTTGAAATAAAAATTTTATAAATAAATGAAATTTCATTAAAAGTGATTTTTTTTTAAATATAAAATTTACATAACAAAAATTAAATGATATTAAAAAGGTTTTTTTTTAATTATTTTTAATAAAAATATATATACATTTTTAATGGAATGAACAATACGATACGATTTGCCAGATTAATTTCTCTAAATAAATGCTTTATAATGTCGATACAATTCATACATGTTATGGTATACACCTTTACTCCACCATTCATTATTTTACACACAAACTCTTCCATCTTGGATAGACAAAATTGCTAATCTGTAATATTTATTAAAATTTATTTGCAAAATTAAAAGAAATATATTAAATGAGTATTTTATAAAGAATGTTTTAACAAAATATATTAAAAAATTTAATACAATCAGTATTTTATTAAAATGTATGTGTGCGTGTTTTTAACTAAATTTAATATTTTAATAAAAAAATATATATTTAATGATTATTTTATTAAGAATTTAAGTAATGATGCTTTTAAGTTTTTATGCAAATATTAAAATTATAAAAATAAATAAAGTGATGATATTTTATTTAGCTTTGTTGTTGCTTTGCAAAAACATAGTAAGTGGTTAAGGAATTTAGCATGGGTACCAACATTAAAAATAAGATGGAAAAATATTTTATTTAGTTTTATTGTTGTTTTGTAAATATATAATAAGCAATCCATGAAACAA
>LPNX010713767.1:97779-119624 GCA_001517045.1 Pseudotsuga menziesii
ACAAACTCATCATCATCATTATCAATCAGAAACGTAGTGCAAAATATCATGAATAAACAAACACAAACATGTCATCAAACAACAAACACATTATTATCATTATCTATCACAAACAAAGTATGAAATGCCATAAATACATAAACACAAACATGCCATCAAACAACAAACACATCATCATGATTATAAATTAGAAAGAGTGTCCAAAATAGCATGAATACAAACACAAACATGTCATCAAACAACAAACACATCATCATCGTCGTCATCATAGCATAATCGCAAACATATTATCATCATTCACAGTCACAAACAAAGTACAATATATCATGAATACACAAACACAAATATATCATCATTATCAAATTATCATCAATTATTAAAATATAATGAATACACAAATACACACTTCATAAAAACAACAAACAATATCATCATCATCAATAATCAAAGTATAATGAATACACAAACACAAAATATTGAAAAAAAAAAGGAAAAAAAAAGTAAGTGGAGAAAAGAGAGTGCACAAACCCTTAAGAATGACCATGCTTCATTCTTAAGGGCATTGAGAAGGGGATTTTTAGCCCCTTCAAAGAAAATAATAATTTTTTTCTATGATATTTTTTAGAGTAATTACATAATAAATAAATAAATGTTACAATCATTTCTTATCTTCTATCTTGACCATGTAGATCTACTTCGTATGTCATGGCCATGCATGTATCTTCCTTTTGTCCTTTGCAAAAATAATATATTTCAAATTTTAGTGACAATCCATACTTAATGTAACAAAAATTGCATGAATAATTTAAGTTCATCATTTAAATAAGTGACTCGGATAATTTAACAATTAAAATAATCCTCACACCTGAATTTGGTTGAAGAGAAACTCTCCTCCATAAGTAAAATCAATGTTGGACCTTGTACCTTAACTAAAACGAAAAGAAACATAACCACTCGTTACAATTGCAACAGCCTAAGAAAACACAAAATACCATTTAGGTGATAATAGATAATTGAAAAATGCAAATATTGAACCGTGGATAATAATACAAACCAAGTGAGTTAAAAAGGTACATACTTTATGGAGCTGGATAATTATAATGCTTACTATGATTTTTTAATAGAATTAAGAACATTGATATATAGACATGGCAAAAATTAATACAAAAATTGTGTTCATATTCTCCGTATGAGAGAGAGAGAGAGAGAGAGAGAGAGAGAGAGAAAGAGAGAGAGAGATTTGAATGTACTGAATAGGTTGAAGGATGGTTTCAAGAGTATCAACTTAGTGAGGGGATGTTCAAATTATTTTGTAAACATATTTTATAACTCAAAGTTCAAAGCGATTAAAACAACTTATAAATGTTAAAGACAATTTAATGATAACTATAGTGGAGGTTGTTGCATGGAGAAAAACGATTAATGTGTAAGCGGATATAGATAAAAACAATAAATATAGTACAAAAATGTGGTCTTTTAAAATGGTAACAATTAAAAATCTGAACACACTTTAAGCTTGCAAAAACTCAACAAAGAATATCTAAACTGGTAGGTCCTAGAAACGAAAAATGACACTCTTTGATTAAATATCACAAAGAGATTGAAGTAGCAAGGTGTTTCCATATTCAAGTGAGTATCATTGTTTGTTTCAGTATGGACAATGTAGTATCATGAATATGGCGTCTTCGTTTTGGAATTATAGTGTTCGATGTTCATGATGACAATGGCATTGCCTTTGTTGACTTTCAAGAAAACAATTAATCAAGGTTTTTGTTGGCACTAGACATCCAAGTTCACCTAGGGTGCCCTTATAAACCCTTTTCATAGGTCCAATTTAGTGCATTTTTTTTAATAGGAGTATTGAGAAGCCTTCAACCCTACACTTTCTAAGAAATTTCCAATGTTGTTATTGAATTAGGAGATCTAATCATGCCAAAATATTAGTGGAAGATGTGGGAGTAGACATACTAAAACTTGACTTTGGAGATGTCTTCCTTTGGGTTACAATCAATTGTCCATCTATTCAAGTAAATCCCCTTTGTTTCCATAAAATAAGGATCACTTTGGAAAATGAGATCTCGATCTTCTTTAGTTGAAAAAGGAAGGTTATGTCTTATCTTCCACACATGAATAAATTGATTAGACCCTTCATTAGAGGGTACCAAAATGATTCTAGATGCTTGTAGATAGACTAGTTGTCCCATAAAATTTCTAATCAATTCTTTTTCTAAAAAAATTAATTCTTTATGCCTTAGAGTTGAGGTGGAGATTTTGTCTTAATTGGGACCTTAGAAGCTTTCTTCAAAAACAATATGCTTGAGATTTTGTCTGAGGACCTTTCTTTGTTGTAGACTCAGTAACACTTTAGAATTTATCTACTTCTCTAGAAAAAATATTTCCAAAGTTAGGGTGGTCCATTTTCATTAGAGAGGAGATTATCCATGCATCCTTTGTAAATAAGATAATAACTCAATAGTTGCATGGAATAGGAAGGTAAATAGTCTAAAATAATAAATATTGTGTTTTATCACTCCCTATACATGCAACTTCTTCACTGGTTCCACGACAAAATCCATGTGGCACATCATGGTTGGGCTAGAGGAATGACAGTCAATGTTACAAAGAATGTCTTCATAAAAAATGCTTTGATTTCTTATGTATAAATCAAGACATTTTTTGAAAGGTTAAAAGTAGTATTGTCTAGTTCTAAGTTTCAAAGGTTAAATATAGGAAATAGGGGGGTTATTTTGTGAGTACAACTATGTGGAAGATTGAGTTGGTTGAGGTTGGTGATTGCACTGAAAAGTGCATGCTACAACCTAGGTTGACAAATAACATGCCACAAATAATGAAATACTAATACTAATAATATAAATGAATTAAGAAAAAATTAAAATTTAAAAATAATTCTAGATCCATATTAACCTTGTTCTATTAAAAGGGTCAAAGGGATAGATCTCACATTTTTGAATCCTCAAAAATGTTTGTATTTAAAGGGATTTGATCCATGTTAACACTTATAGATTCATGGATGCAAACATAATGTCTTGAAACTAAAGAAATATTTCTATTTCAAATGATTTGATAATTCTTTATGCTTGATTGATGTAGGTTCAAGGTATATCTAATTTATTAATTTTCAAAAAGCCAAAAAATATTAGGGAAGAGATGTCATTGAAGAAAATAAGAGGTGATGAAGTAGTAATTTCAATGAGAATTAACTAGTAGAAAGATAACTACGGCTCAGAGGCTTTGTGTTATGGTCAAGTTCTAAGGCTCGGCTAGGGCTCCTTGAGACTCGTCTAGCTTAAGGTTTAAAGGAGGCAGTCGCTTCTCTGCAAGACGAAGGTCTTGCTCAACGTCTGAATGGCGCTTCCTGAGGTTGGCTAGGTTTTCATCAAGAAGCCTTCAGGAGTTTTCTCCCTAGGGGTGTGCTAAGGTCGCCATGGCATCCAACGAGGGCAGGTTAGCGACACCCTGCACTTTCCCCCTTCTTGAAATCGAGGCCTTTACCCGACTGAATTCTGTGAATGGAAAGAAAGCAACGAGGAAGGAGCCGCCAAAATTTTTCAAGAAGCTTGAGGATATACTAGAAGTGGCCCTCCATCAGGAATACATAATCAGAGTCACTCTCTCCCTTGTTCATCAAGATCTGATCGGTCCATTCACAGGGTTGTGGCCTACTCTAAAAGACACAAAGGGATGGGTCTATAGGAATTGGAGACCTTTGATCTCCCAAAATGTGGCCTCATACTCACTTGGTAGAGGGTAGTTCTTGTTCGATTTCCAGTCCAAAGCTGATAGGGACCTAATTTTTACGACAGTCCTTACTTCATGGTGCCACAAGGGATCTACCTGAACTGTTAGACCCCTGACTTCAATCCAACAACAGATATTCCCACAACAGTCCTCGTATAGGTCTAGTTTCCAAACCTCCCAATGCACTGCTTGAATCCAGAAGCTCTGAAATAAATCGGGAACGTCCTCGACAGATTTATTGATATGACGAACCCCATGGATCAGTACACCTGTGCACGTATATGCATAGAGGTAGATCTGGAAGCCAGACTGCCTAAAGCAATCAAACTAACAGTTGGATCCTGATCTCACTTCTAGAAATTGAATTATGAACAACTACCTTTCAAGTGTAGAGTTTGTCATGAATATGGCCACTTCCATAGAAATCGCCCGAAAAACCAAGAAGCTCAACTAGAAAAGGAAAAGAATGAAGGATGGAAAGCCGCCAAGAAGTATAAAAATAATCCTAAATCTGGGCAAGGGCCTTGCAGAGAGGCCAAAAATCCAGATACTGTCAAAACTGATCCAAGCCCCCCTCCAAACAAGTCATCTGAGCAAACCCCTTTTTAAGGCCAACGATAACAGATTTAGTCTTCTTCAAGGCCCCGAGGAGAATGAAGCTCATGAAGCCTCAATAGATGGTTCAGAATCTCTCATGGCAGGTTAGTGAGAGGAAACCTCTGAACCAGAGGAAACTGGAACTTAGACAGAGGCAGTAATTGAATCCAAATTAGAAGAAGAAGAGGAAGGGGAACTAGAGAAGTCGCAGTCAGGCAAGAATAAATCTACTCGCAGAAGAAAATCGGCCAAAGAACAACGGGAGCAGGCTACCTACAAGGACAAGCTACAAGGATCCCAACAAAACATTGGAAGGCTCCTAAGGAACCCTCGAAACTCTAGGTAATCAGGGCCACCCCCAAAAAGGATCTTACCTTTTGCCAAAGGTAAGTAATGAAGGTTCTCTCCTGAAATTGTAGGGGATTGGGTAGCAGAAGCAAAGAAGAAGAAATGAAAGAATTGCTAAGAATTTATTATCCTGATCTGCTACTAATCCAGGAGACCAAAATGGAGGAAAGGACTTTCCTCCATTTCACTTCATATTTCTTAAAAAAAAGGAAAAGGCATCGCAGTCACCTCTAGAGGAGCATCTAGAGGTTTGGGTACCCTCTGGGACGCTTCGTTGTATGAATTAGTCGAAACCCAGACCTGTACTCATTGTACCTTTACACGGCTTCTTCAAAAAGCAACAGGAATTTAGGTATGTCTCTTTAATTTGTATTTTATTTTTCTTTTGTTGGAAAAACAATATTGTTGGACTCGCCTTCAGGAAATTAGTAATAGTATTATCCTAGACAACATCATCTTAACAGGTGATCTAAATGTCATCTTGAATCAATCTGAAAAAAAAGGGGAGGTACTACTGTCAGTGACCCCATCCAAGAACAAGTTGATGAGCTTATTCTATACTTGAAGTTGGCAGATATAGGCCCCTCCAATGGAAAATACACTTCGACCAATAAAAGGATAGGCCCGAGGCATATAACCGCCATACTGGATAGATTCCTAGTCCAGAAATCCTTCCTATTGCTAGGAATGAACCCTTCATCTAGAATCCTAACTTTTGGAGGCTCAGATAATAAGACAATATTAATCAAACCTGGGTCCTATCCCCTTCCACTTCATCTCTCTTTGGACCTCCCAAAAGGATTTCTTGGAAGTAGTCAATAATGTGTGGTCATACCCGGTTACCGGCTCGACATTTTACATATGGGAGGAAAAGCTCCGCAAAGTTAAAAAGGCCCTCAAAATCTAGGTCAAATCCATTCCCACCCTAGCTCAACAAAGGCAGGATGCCCAAAACCAGCTGGAGGATCATCAAGAGATTCTGGAATTTGTTCCTATTACCAAAGAGATGCTTGACAAAGAAGTATCCCTTCATCAGTCCTTGCACTCAACTTGTCATCAAGAAGAAGAATTCTGGAGGCAAAAATCTCAAAGGTTATGGCTCAAAGTGGGAGATCAAAATACAACTTATTTCCAAAAGCATGCCGAAGCCAGGAAACGATTCAAAGCAGTCCAAGAGATTCAGGATCAAGGACATGTGATCACAAGGTTTGACAAAATTAAAGAAGAGGCAACGAGACATTTTAGCTCCATCTATACTGAGGATTGTACAACTCATCCCCAAGAGATTTCTGATTGGATCTAGTTCCCACCTTATTGCAACGAACAAATAATATCAACCTGTGCAAACCCATAATGTTGGCAGTGGTAGAGGATATGGAGGAGCATAAAGCTCCAGGCCTATATGGTTTTAGCGCAAGGTTTATAAACTCTTGTTGGGACATCATCCACAAAGACCTTTTCAAAATGGTGCTGAAATCAAAAAATTGTAACAAGACCAGAGGGAGTACCAACTCTTCCTTCCTAGCCCTCAATCCAAAGGAAAAAGACGCGACCACCTTTGACATATTTCGACCCATTTATTTATGCAATATTGGTTACAAAATCATCACCAAAATAATGGCCACTCGGATAAAAGGAATTCTCCGTAAAATCATTCTAGTAAACCAAGGAGATTTATTGAAGGACGAAAAATATGGGACAACATCATCCTAGTTCAGGAGGCAATCCATTCATGTCTTTGAAATCATGTACAAGGTATGGCGGTAAAAATTGATATAGCTGACGCATTTAACAGAGTTAGGAATGCCTTTCTTCTCCATGTCATGAGGAAATTTGGTTTCGAACCTGCCTTCATCCGGTGGGTTAAAGCTTACATCAGCGAACCTTGGATAGCTCCACTCATCAATGGACGAGTGGCGGGTGTTTTCAAAACCTTTAGAGGTCTGTGCCAAGGATGCCCCCTCTCCTATACGCGTCGATTCAAGTAGTAGTGCTAAGCTTTCAATTAGATCGAGCAAGGAAAGACCAGGAACTCATAGGTGTAAGAATGGCCCAAGGAGTTAAAAACATAAACCATGCCCAGTTCATTGATGACACCATCCTTTTGGGAGGCACAAGTACTAATTCAACTAGGCGATTTAAAGCAACACTTGACTCTTCCTATAAGGTCTCAAGCAACTTCCTAAATTAGAGGAAAAGTCAGATCTATAGTTGGAACATCAACCCGAGAGAAATGATTGATATATCTCAAATCCTTGGGATCGAGGGGACCACCCTTTGAGATTCATTTTTTAAGTATCTTGGTGTTCCTATCTTTAGAGTCTCCCCAAAATCAAATGCCTGAAGTCTGTTGGTGGAAAAATTTAAGAAGAGAATCCTCACATGGAGGGTCGTCTGGTTCAACTTGGAAGGAAAAGTGACTCTCATCAAATCAGTTATGTGTAGCCTTCCTATTAATCAATGCTCCCTCCTGTTAGCCCCCACTAAAATCCTATCTTTGTTCAACAACCTGCTCCGTAATTTCCTTTGGCAAGGTGGGAAAAGTGGCGAGGGGAAAAAGTTTTCTCTCGTCCGTTGGAAAAAGATAAAAAAGTCCACTTAGGAGGGAGGGCTTTAGATCTGGGACTTAAAATACCAAATTTTAGCATTGGGAGCCAAGCTCCTTTGGAACATAATTGCCGATAAGAACTCGTAGAGTAGTAAAGTCCTCAGAATAAAGTACTTCTCAAGTTCCCATCTGCGTTGTATGGATAACGAACCCAAGGTCAGGAAAGGCTCTCCTATCTTCTCCTTATGCAACAAATCTCTCCCAAAGTTTAGAGTCAAATTAATTGGATTCTAGGAAATGGGAAGCATATCAATATTTGGAAGGATCCCATCATGGGAAACCCCTCCTTATCTGCAGCACCATGACTTCAGAACTTACAAAATTGGATGGAAGGCGAAGGCCTGGAAACTCTCTGGGCCATTTCTTCTTAGAGCCCCGTTCACCCTTACTCCTAGTAGAAATGGAATATCCCTGAATGACGACTCCACCTGTTAGAGGAAAAAGTCGCATTTGTCTCCCTTCTGGAGGGCTCAACATCATTATCAAAAGTCTCAAAAGATAAAAATAGGTTGGGGAGTAAAGTCAGGCTCGTACACTGCAGCTCAAGGCTACCATCTCTTCTCTCCTATTCCAAATGTCCGTGATATGTTTGTCTGGACCCTGGCTCACGGGAGTGTCCTCATAGGTGATAATCTAGAAAAACAAGGCTTCGTCAGTCCTTTCCAATACCTCCTATGCTGAGAAAGCAAAGAAATCACAATGCACTTGTTCTTAAATTACCCCTTCGCGGTGGAAATCTGGGACTGGATAACAACCCCATGGTTTGCAATCATAGACCTTCTTGATTCCATCCTCTCGCTCTTCAGCTCCTAGGACCTTGTCTTCCCGGGTCCTCTCCAGCAAAAACCTGGGCTCAATTTCAGTTGGTTGACTCTTCCCAAATTTATAATCTGGGAAATATGGTTGGAAAGGAACACATTTTTAAAGGAATTGCACAAAGCACTGCCCAAAAACAAGATCCCTTTAAACTCGGAAGAATCAAACTGGTTATAATCCTTCATACTCTCTGAAGCCATCCCAAACCTAGTCATTCGGTTACATGAAATCTAAGAGTCTTCAAATTGTTTTACAATGGAGCGTCGAAAGGAAACCCAGGGGCGGTAGGAGGGGAAGGGGTAATCATCAACCTCGAGGAACACAAGGAAATCACCTGCTCTTGGAGCATCAACTTCGGTACAAACAATCAGGCAGAAGCATATGGATCACTGCAAGGATTGAAGCAAATTCAGACTCTAAAGGTAAATAAAGCACTGATTTTTGGAGATTCTAGGCTAATCATTCAAGCAATGATTGCCCCAACCCAAATCTTCGACCCAAAGCTAGTACGAATTCTGCAGAGGATCAAGCTACGCTCCTACTCCTTTCGAAGTGTGCAATATTTTCATATTCTTTGAGAGTTGAAAAAAATAAGAGGTGATTAAACTAGGCTACTAGATGAATAAACATCTCTCTCAAGCTTGGGTCATCGAAAATGTTGAAGACAACATAATCAATGAAAATACCGTCACCACCTTAGTCTTACAAGCCATACAAACCTTTAAAGAGTAAAATAATTTCTCACCCTGCAAAAATCCGAAGAAACATAATATCAAACCCCACCAACAACTCGTGCACTCAACCTTGTAATTCAAAGGAGGTGTTGTTTTTAAATTAACGAAATAAGCAAATTGATAACATCTTCTGCTCAACATATTAAGCGATAAAAATATTATTATATTACAATAATCCACTAACCTTTAAAAATAAAGTAAGTTTTTCGAGATTGTGAATAGACATGTTCGCTTTTCATTTCCAAGCTCTTAAGCTATCGTTAAAAAAAGACAGATAGAATCTCAGATGGGTAGTGTCTATGACCTACTTCGGTATAACAACAATGGCCGGTCTCACGATAATTTAGCACTAAAAATTGCAGATTTTTAGATGGGTTAATGGGGAGTTAGGTTTTTAAATTGATTCTGACCTTGAATGTAAACAGATTCAAAGGCAACTGCACAAGCCTTCCCTATTATTGTCACACAAGTGCCTCTTAGTATGGCTCTGCACAGACATGACTAAATTTATGGCTGGACTAAGACCAATCTGTCACTCCTGTGAGCAAGCGAATAAAGGAGTTGTAGTCCCACCAGTGACAGATCTGCCTGTAGCAAAGTCCCCAAGGACGAATCCAGTTTAATATCCCCTCCCTTTTCCCGGTTCCAGATGCCTTACAAGATTGAACATAGCGCTGGAGCAAATTCTTTCTACCTTAGCAACCTGGACGGAGAGAAGATGCATCTGCCTGTAAACTGGAAAATTCTTAAGATGGTACAACCTAGATGCCATTTGATGCCATTACTAGATTAGTAGAGTAGGATAAATAAGCTCTCTTGATTAGCCGAATGACCCATCCACATAAGTAATTCGAAAGGTCGTGCTACCAAGGATGGGTGACTAGTTCCATTTGGAGGCATACGGTCACAAAGGAATTGTTTCACTTGTTTTTATGTGCAGGACATTTTGAAAGAAAATGAAGTTGAAACATTTAAAAGAAAACAGAGAGAACCAACCTGCTAGATGTGAGAAATCTCGACCCCTTTGCTATACTAGAGAGTTTCATAACCTCGGAAGTCTACATATTTCAGCGACAAAACAACATTTATTCAGAAACAAGAATGGAACTGGGTGAGAGGGCAAGTCTCTTATCGACGTAATAAAAACTAGGAGTATTATTTTAATAAGAAACCAACCAAGAGGGAAGCGCTATCTCTGAAACCAACCAAGATGCCATTAACATTTAGTCAGAGCCTATTTATTATCTACGATGCCCCGTTAGTGCTTCGGTATTTGGTAAGGTGGGCTCGAGCTCATAGCAGCTTTATGACTCCAGATGTGGGGTTTGGTATTTGAAATGCACTGGAAATGGGAATAGCCATATGAAATATTGAAATTTGAAATAACACTGCCCTCTATAGTATGTCAGATCGCTCGTAACAGTGCATGCCCCAATCTTCTATCTAACAGGCTGGCTAAGGATAATAAAGCATGGCTTCGGTTGCTTTGTTGTAGTAGCCAGAACTACTGTTTCTGGCGGCATTCAGTTTTCATTTATCAGCGGTTCACATGAAATTCAGTTTTCATTAGTTTATCAGAGGGATTATACTCTTGGCTTATCTATTCACAAAGGAGGTAACTTCTCTTCCATGTTGGCATTAGAAGAACAACCATCTTAGGTTTCTATTCCTCTTCCCAGAACAACTAGCTCGACCAGTGAAGGCTTGAATCATTGGGTTCATATCTTTAGAAACTATGCCTCCCAGATTAGTAAATGTGGGCATCACTCCAATGGTCACCCTGGATTAAGGGTTGGTTCAGAATCTTGGAATTTGGTCTGTGCCACTTTGGCTAACAAGGGTAAGCAGAAAGTCAAATTGGAGGAAGAAATGGTCAAGCGTTCGTGGGATAAATTCCTATTGTGAATCTGTTTGTACATTTTCAGAATTTTAGAATAAAATCAGTTGTCCTACCATCAGACTATTATCAGATAGACTCTGTTTGGGTAAATTCCAGAATTTAAGATAAAATCATTTCAACAAGACGGAATACATATAAAAATGAAGAACAAGTTGGTGTTAGGTACTTCAATGGTTAGCTTTTCTAGTTCCAACTAGTGGTTCTGATGGTAAAACTGCATTCTATAGAGGAAATGGAGAGATCATAAGTAACAAAAAGAAGAAGGTATAAATGAACATTGTGCCTTGGCAAAAAAAATGGATGTGCCAAAAGGCCAAACAAAAAAATGATGCGACTCATAAATTTATGAGGAAGGTTTTTCATTTGATTCAAGTATAGGTTTGCCCCCAAGGGTGTCAAAATAGTTTTTAGTCTAATGATGGAATTGGCATGTGGGGTAGGAAGACTACATTATCATCATAGTTTATATGAGCCCTGCTGAATTGCTCTCAAGGGCCTTGGAAATCATGAGGGAGATGGATGAAGCCCCAAGTTGCTCTGGGGAAGGTCTAATTTTCCTGTTCCATTTGCATTTGTTCTTCTTTTGCTTATAGAAATGCAATCTAACAGATGTTGGCTCCACTGCTGGACTTTGCATTGTCCTATGGACCCATTTGGGCTCATTAATACTTGAATATGCACCCCAACTTGAACCAGAGAAGTGGGGAAGTACAAAATTGGGTATTGTTTTTACTTACAAGGTAAGACTGCAACAAAGTGATACAATACACATTGTATTATTCCCCATACAGAGGTTTTGAATAGGTAGCTGAAACTCTTTAGCTGCACAGATACGTCCTTGAGGAAACATGTGAGACAAAACTTGGAATGATGACAAGATCAATGCATGGTGGGAGATGAGAATCTACCTGAACCAAAGACATGTCGCATATGATACCTGAAGATGAAAAGTTTGCTAACCTGTGGGTAAAGGAACATGGCACATTGGAGCAAGTGATGAAGAATATAATCATAATGACACTGGGGAAGTAGTAGTCGTCTAAAGTCGAGAGAAAAGATCTAGAATCGCATTTGTTACATGTCTTTTGTTGAAAATGTTGCATATATTAGTCTATAAATCATGATACATATACACCAAGATTGTGGAATCTTGGGGCCAAAAGTTGGTCAAACAGGGTTGGGGAATAGTGTTTCAGGAGTCGGAGTTTAGTAAGGGATCCTAGAGCAGCCAAGGAAAAGATTTTAAAGGCATCACTCAACCCACGATATGATCTTAACAAGGAACATGAAATTGGTTTAGTGCATAGGATCCAGGGAGGAATATGAGGATTCTAATATGAAAATTGGTAACCATGCAATTTATTTCCAATTTCTCTCACTTGTGGATTCAAATGATACCCTTTAACATTATCATCATCAAATCAATCTTACCATAACATTTTTATTTCCACATCTTGGAAATTCTCTTCTCCAAGTATTATGCAGAGTGCTTTCATGATTCTATTAGAGAAAGTTTCATCACACTTCGAAATTTTATCTAATTTCATAAGAGAATTTTCAGAATCCTAGTAATGCAGGAGGATAGTCTCAAAGGATGAAGTCACTTGTGATTTCATAAAGTCAAGTGGAACATTCTAGAATAGACTTAGAGTCTCACTTGAAACTTTTGTTTTTGTTAAAATAGATGATTAAATAAATGACAAAAATGACTCGATCCTTCTCAATGTAATAGTTAAAGTTTGTTTGAACTGTTAGGAATTTCTAGGATCTTAGGAGTAACGCAAGAGTTTGTTGACAAATGTTAGCAGCACGTAGCAGCTGAGTCGCAAATGTAGAACAAATTCAAATTGGATTTGTAACCTTGAATTGTGGGTCTGAAACCAATTCCATTTTATATTTAAACTCAGTAGAATTCATTGGTAAGGTATCCTAGGGGGAATAGCTTGCATAACTTTTGATAGCTTGCACAACTTGGAGGCTGGTATAAGCCTGAACAGTTTGAAGAGATCAAAGAGGGAGGCTTGGAACAGACGGTTCCTTGACAAAACAGAGACCAAATGTGTGGCTAACGTTCTCTATACGAAGTTGATCTAGTAAGTCAAGCTTGAGAGGTTAACAAGGAACATGATCTTAACGAGGAACATGAAATTGGTTTAGTGCATAGGATCCAGGGAGGAATATGAGGATTCTAATATGGAAATTGGTGACCATGCAATTTATTTCCCATTTATCACTTGTAGATTCAAATGATACCCTTGAACCTTATTATCATCAATTCAATCTCATCATAATATTTTTATTTCCAAGTCTTGGAAATGCACTTCTCCAAGTATTATGCAGGGTGCTTTCATGATTTAAATAGAGAAAGTTTCATCACACTTCGAAATTTTATGTAATTTTATAAGAGAATTTTCAGAATCCTAGTAATGCAAGAGGATAGGCTCAAAGGATGAAATCACTTGTGACTTCATAAAGTTAAGTGGAACATTTTAGAATAGACTTAGAGTCTCACTTGAAACTTTTGTTTTGTTAAAATAGATGATTAAATAAATGAGAAAAAGGACTCAATCCTTGTCAATGTAATACTTAAAATTTGTTTGAACTGTTAGGAATTTCCAGGATTTTAGGAGTAAGGCAAGAATTTGTTAACAAATGTTAGCAGCACTTAGCAGCTGAGACACAAATGTAAAAAAAATTCAAATTGGATTTGTAACCTTGAATTATGGATCTGAAACCAATTCCATTTTGTATTTAAGCTCAATATAATTCATTGGTAAGGTATCTTAGGGGAATAGCTCGCATAACTTTTGATAGCTTGCATAGCTTGGAGGTTGGTATAAGCTTGAACAGTTTGAAGAGATCAAAGAGGGAGGCTCGGAACAGATGGTTCCCTGAGAAAACAACAGAGACCAAATCTGTGGCTAACGTTTTCTGTACGAAGTTGATCTAGTAAGTCAATCTTGAGAGGTTAATTGAACGAATAACAGTGAATTCATATATTTACATTTATATTGTGTGCAACGTGAATGGGATTGATGAATTATGTGTATAGCTCTATGGTAATCAGTATATTGTTATTTCGGTTTCAATCACCAGAGATAGCTGAACATATATCGTGGCTGACTGATAGATTTCATTCACGTAGTTTCAATCAAAGTTGAATCAATTGAATTGCATAAAATGGATAGTAACATCGAGTACTGGAAGGCATAGGTAGCAAGTCTGTGAGTGAGGGTAAATATGCAATTTCTAGGACATAGACAGAGATAGAATTGATCTCTGGGTGGTTTTTGAAAATGTTGGCTGGATAGAATCTCTGTGTGAGATTCCAACCCCACAAATCGATCTTAAAGCTGTTAGTAATGCACTGATAGAGCGGATCTCGTATTGTATTATTAAGATTGTGCTTTCCAGATATTGAAAAAAAAATAGTATTGGTATGCATAACAGAGTTGGTCGTAATCCAGGTTGATAATTTGTGTCGGGGTTCTAAATGTGAAGTTTTCCCTTATAAAACGAGTCTCAAACTGGTTCATATCTTACGATATTTGTAGTAATTTGATGGAGGTAGATCGTGGCTTAATGTTTGATTGTAGAATCGATGGTGGAGTAAACCATTTCCACACAAGCCAGATATCAGTCAAACGTTGTTGAGGATGTGTTTAAAGTTGCAAGAGGACAGTGTCAAGTGTGTTGGGAAGCGTTATGGAGTTTTGTAACGTCACCATTTGACCTGCTAATAACTATTGATGTTTGATTTATGTAGAATTGTTTTTCTGTTAATCTTTATAGAAACTGGTATTGCCTATAACTGATTGCAAAATGAGAAATTTGTGGCATGACAAGTGTATTGAACTGAATATACTTGGATAGATCCTCATTGGTAGACAGAAAGTGTTAAGTCTGCACCACCTAGAATCTGTTCTATGGCATTCTAGGTGAAGAGGGTAAGGGCTTCCCCACGTGGTGTGGTCCATTGGCAAACTGTGTGATTCCACATATTTCAGTAAGTTAGGCAGACTTCCTCAATGGCTATCACAATCCAAATGGCAGGAGTTTGAGCATGTTATCAAGGATATTTTGGAGGCAAATTTCTATTCAATCCGGATTTTCCAAGAAGAAACTACAAGAGTAATTTTTGCTTGGAAGCTGGTTCTTGAGATCTGGGAATCTGGTCTGTGGCATTCCAGATGAGGAGGGTAAGGTCACAGATCTGTTGGGTTTGCTAAGAAAACTGTATATATTCTATTGGTTTTCTTGTGATTGAGGGAAGGTATAGATTCTATTGGTTTGCCAATGAATGGGGAGAAGCACCCTTCATGGCTTCAGAAATAGTGTTCGGATTCATGGGAGCGTTTGCTCTCTGCCTTTTGTCCTGCTAAAATTTCTGAGCATATAGGCTTCATCGATAATCTACTGTGCTATCTCTGCGTCAACTACCTCTTCACTTCTTTGTTCCCTCTTTATGCAAGACTTGGCTTATAGGTGGATTTTTCTTAATCAGACTAAGGAAGGAGAACATGTAGAGGAGGTTACCTTGTTTTCTAAGTAATTTGAGAATCTATCAAATCGGTCTACAAAAATAAATGGATTAATAAATGTTGCTTTAGAATCTATAAGGTCAATGATGAATAGAAAATAAACTTATTTCAGAAGTATCGCTTTTCAAAATAGATTGACATAAATGTTTAAATGTCTTCCGTGGTGAATTTTATGAAGACAAAGATGAGGAAAATAAAGCAGTGGGTACCTGTAATGTGAAGTCCATTGTGCTCTGCTCTGTCCTCTGTCTTGGGTCCTTGTCTTCAGGGAATAACTGTGGGCAGAAGATCACGAAAATCATCTCAGTGAAGGCCACCTGCTAATGAGCCAATAAGAATAGCCTGCAACAAATCAATTGATAGATCACATTCCATTTTCAGTATTATGTTACATATGTATGCATCATAGATAATTAGGTCAACCTACCTGTTTGGCTTTGTTCATCCCGATTCCCCTATGTCGAAAGATCTTCCATTACAGCTTGCCATATCCTTTGTCCCCTCAAATGGAGTTTGCTACCTTGAAATGCTGCTCATGCTCACAATTAGGTACGAAAGTTTCAACTAATATCAAACTGCAAGATCAAGATCCGTAGTTGATAGATTTTTACAATCCTGTTAGCTGGGTATTAAAACCAACATACTGGATCTACCTCCTCCACATCTGCAGTGAATGATGACCCGTCACAATATCGAACCATGGCATCTGTTGAATTGTTCCAGTTATAGAAATATGTTGAACTGTTCCAGTTAAAGAAATCTGTTAAACATTTTTCAGTGGTTTCAATGGACTACATCTAGTCTTGAATCCTATTAAGAACAAATTATAACCAGATGTCGTAGAGTGTAGCTTAGCTTTGATATACCTGGATTTTGTGATTGAACCAATCTTATCGGAACCGGACCGGTCATCGAACCGACGAAGCCCAAAATGTGAACCGGACCGGAACCGGCAAAAAACCGGGTAAAAAACCGGCTGACTAAAAAATACATAAAATATTCATATTTTGTAAAAAAACATATATATTCATGTTTTGTAAAAAAACATATATATATATTGCATGTTTTGTATTTATACCTTCAAACCAGTATCATTTATTATTTTTCTGCATTTGGGATGCTAGGTTATCATCAAGAAACTAGTCNTGTGTTTTCTATTCACATCCTTGTAACTATGCATTGTCCTTATTTTTTTATTTAGGTTCTTAAACAGCAAATATTCCCATCTGTAGGATGTCCTCTGCATATATATTATGGAATGTTTTTAAACATAGGACATACCCTCGGATTGCAAATAAAATAGTGACTATTTGTTTTTCAAATGAAAAGGTCATGCTTTCATGCCTTTGTTTTTTGAGATGCAAAGTTCTGGAAATAACTTTTTTGAATGAATTTTACATTGTCTTCTTTCCAGGTGAAATGTTATTTGCATCAGTTGCTTTCAAAACTTGAACACTGCCACAGCAGAGGTGTCTTGCATCGTGATATTAAGGGTTCCAATCTGCTTCTTGACCTTGATTAGCAGAAAAGGTTGTTTTTTTGTTTTTTTTGTTTTTTTAAATTGAAAAACGTGGGTCCCTGGCACGTGGCCGTATGACAGAGTACGGACCGGGCGATTCTGTACGGAACCGGCCGGTTCAGTGCCCGGTTTGGTCCAATTTCCGGTTTTTTAAATTTTTTTAGGTGACCAGACCGGTCAACCCTGTGAACTGGTCAGACCGACCGGTTTTGCCGGTTCTGGGCCGGTTCCGATAACACTGGATTGAACATGACTTAAAACGCCTATAAATGCTATTTATTTTTCTATGTACAAAGAAGAACCCGAGGGTATGTCGCCACACCACCCTCCACCCTGCATAATAGTTTTCAGTTATGAGATCAAGAAATCCTGCATAACAGTTATGAGATCAAGAAACCATTATAACACCAAGCATCAATATTAGAAAGACAACGAAAATCTTGGAGAATAAATCAAAGGAAAAATGGTTTTCCTCTGGCAAGAAATTCCACTGGCACGGTCTGTCAAGCGTTTTTTGTTGATGTAATGCCTGCCTCTACCTCTAGCTCTCAGAGAATATACACAGACACAACAACATACAGTCACACACCAGACTAGACAACACATAACATAGGAGCTCCAGACTCATACAAACACCACACTAGACACATACCACAATGCAGGCAGGCAGCCTAAGAGGAGGAGGAGGAGAGGCCAGGGAATGCCAATGCCAATGGGAGTTCAGTTGGCACAATGAAAAGTATCCATGGACCATTGCAATGGATCCTAGAGCCACTTCCCACGTTTGATTAGCACTGCAAATTGATTCGCACTTGATAAGCACTGCAAATTATCTCTCTCGCACTGCAAATTGATTCCTAGAAGGCTGGTCAGTTGCAATACACAGATCCCACTGCCACTCCACTTTCGGTTTGATAAGCACTACCAATTATTGATTTTTTTGACACATCAAATCAAATTTTCTGACAATTCTGTTACAAATGGATGGATGGGATTGCAGGATTTCAAAAGATTCATCATCCAACGAAGATGCTTTTTGGACGTGTAAATTTTTCTCATTTCTTTTCTATGACGTGTAAAAGCAAATATATTTGATATTCACATTCATTGCTCCACTATGACATGTAAATGCTTTTCAATGTCACTTATATATATATATATCACTTGTCTACTCCCATTAGTGGCCTTTTGCCTTTCGGGATTACTGACCTCTTGTGATATTCAGATCCTAACAGAACTTCAGATGAACTTTTGATGAATCTCAGACAGCAGAGAGCCAAGAGAAAGAAAACTCTATTTTATTAAGAACACCTGATAGCAATTTACAGAATGATTACATAGGATAGATCTGAAGAGATCCAGTATACAGATTCTTTGATGGACTAGGGAACCCAAAGGTACCAAAGCTACCTTCTGCTCATTTCCCACACTCAGACTTGGGAACTAAAAGGCACCGAAGCTACCTTCTGCTCATTTCCCACACTCAAATTATAACTTACTTGCAGAGCTCTAACCTCCAAACTTCGAGGATCCAAATGACTTACTTTTCCCCTTATTTATAGGAAATTCGAGGGACAAGTAGAATCCTACTTTTTAGAGTGTCGGGACATGTATGTCCTTTACAGGAATAAAGCTAGTACTGGATTTTCCGTAGATTCTCTGTAATGTGGGTCAAACCGCACCAAAAGTCGAAGAAGTCCTTTGAGTTATAGAGATTCATCCGGAAAGCTTATGAACAAAGTGTAGATTTTAAAGAATCAAATCCTACGGAAAACTTATTGAGAAGACTAAAGGTTACACAGTGGAGATTTTTACAGAATCCCACGAAAACTGTCAGACACCATAGTCGGTCTGAAAGACATTAATCAGAGTACATTGAACCATACTGGTTATCATAATACAATGTGTCCCATATTTTGGTGTATATCTGGTGGATAATAATAGGTTGTCCTTGTAAATTCTGCACCTTAATCTTCATACGTACTAACCATTGGTGATGGTTACTCAAAAAGCAACCAAACACTTGTTTTTCATCCATGACTTCAGATTCTTGCAGATCTATTATTTTATTAAGTCCAACACCATGTCCTTCATATTCACTTTCAATGATATATGGGTCCACTGTGCTTCGGTTGATGCCAAATGTTTTCCACCAATTGAAGAACCAATCAGGGATATCAAACTGTAAAGTTGTTCTAACAGATCCGAACTTTAGAAGGGAGACATATGTCCTGTCAGAATTGTCCTTGCATAAAAATTCCCACCACATCTATTTGTATTCTGAATAACTGTAAGGAGTGCCAGGAAAGATTAAGTCTGCATGTCCTGTTGGCCAACATTCAAGATTTTGTGGACGATTTATGCGGTAGTACTGATTTTCTATCGTGGGAGCGACATAAATTTTTTTCCAAATAGATTAGATATCATGAAAAGTATATATCAATGCTTGTGATGCATCTGCAGCTTTTCTAAGTGCTCTGTCATACATCAAACTTGGACTAGCACTTGTGGAAGTGGGCCTTCATCGAATCTCTGGTACAAACCGTGGGAGTAGAGAACATGGCTGCAGGTTCCTATCAATCACTTGAGTGCTTCGTAGCTTCCAGGTTGGTCTCCATTGTTGTTTGTATTCAGTCCAGCTCATGCTTTCTGGAATTTCTCTGGTTTCTTCCTGATTGTTTTTCCATTCACTGACTATGATTAAACAGGAGGCAGGTTCATTTGATATTTGTTTTTCTACAGTCTGTAAGAGATTTTCTCTGTTCAAAAAATCAGGCAAACAATTTTCAAAACCTTTAATATGTTCAATATCAAAGTCAAATTTTGAAAACAAAGCTTGCCATCTTGCAAACTTGGCCTCATTGGCATTTTTAACTTCTTTGTTCAAGACTTTGTTCATGGCAGCAACATCTGTTCTTAAAACAAATTTTTTGTTAATCACAAAATTTTCAAATTTTTGCACAGTATTTAGTGCAGCCTTGATTTCTTTGTCTAATGCAGCGTAGTTTTTCTCTGCATCCTGCCAAACCCCTGAAGCAAATTGTAAAATTTCTTCTGACTTCCTTTTATTTTCTTTGATCCTTACTTGCTTAAGAACTACTCCCCACCCTTCATTACTAGCATCAGTTTCAACAATTTTTGGCAGATCATCATTTGCGACATAGAGAATAGGCAGAGTCTTTACTCTTGCTTTGATTTTTTGCACGGCTATGGCGTGCTCATGGATCCAGGGAATTGGTTCCTTCTTCAACCTTTCATTCAAAATATTTCGATCTTTAGCACAATCTTTGTAGAAATAACTGACATATTTAAGACTACCCAAAAATCTTTGCAGCTGGGTTTTGTCAAGGATTTTGTCAAGAAATTTATCAGCAAATTCGACTGCATGTTGTTGCAAGATCAACGTTCCATTGGAGATAACATGCCCTAAAAACTTGATCTTGGTTTGGAATAATTCAAGCTTCTTTTTTCATAGGACCAAACCGGCTTCTTTGACAACTTTTAACAAGGTTTCCAGATGTTTAAAATGCTGCTCAATTGAATCTGAAAACACAAGAATATCATCTATATATACAATCAGCCAATCAAAGTATGGCTTGAGCACATTATCCATCACCCTCTGGAATTTGGAAGGAGCATTCTTGAGCCCAAATGGCATGACATTCCATTCATAATGTCCTGCAGGAACACTAAAGGTTGTTTTGAACTTATCTTCCTCTTTAATGGCTACTTGCCAAAATCCAGACTTGAGATACATACATTCCTTTCATGCACATAATTCTGTATGATACATACATTCTGTCTAACACTTGTCTGATTTGTCCTACAGACATATTATCAATGTTCCACTCTAGGTAGCTTTCTTCAAAAAATTGTGGTAATTTAGGTAACTTTCCTTTGCCATACAAATCTGGAGCCGAGGGCCTAGACATGTTCCATGGCAGTCTTTCTTTAACAAGCAAAGCCCATTCTGGTGCAAGCTAGGTAACAAGGGAATAATCTGCCTCAATGCTTTCTTTAGGAAAATGGAGGGGAAATTTTTCTTTGATTTTAGACTTTTCTGAATGATTAACACTAGAAATTCCTTCAACTGGTCTAGTAAAAAGATTAGAGAGGAGGATTTCTCTATCCGGTTGATCTTTTGAAGGAAGATCTGCTTGGATTTGTCTAACTTGGTACTTGATATCTTTCATTTTCTCATCAAGTTCAGACAGTTTATGGGTCATTCCAGAATAAGAGTCTTGTAACTCTTCCAGTTTTGCACTCTGATTTTTGGCTTCAGAGGCCGTTATTGTGACTCGAGTTCTAATTCCCGAAATATTTAGAGAAAGGGAATTATTTGAGGAGACTAATTCATTCATGGTGACCTGCAGCTGGTCAATATCTCTCCTACAAGCATAATCATTTGTGACAAATGTATGTGCAACCATTCCTCTTAAAGAAACATTTGTACAATTTATTTGTTCTGAAACAACCTGTATTCTTCTATCAGTGTTACTCATTTGAGATTCTTCTTTAGCCAAAACTAGAGGGACAACTTTACATTGTTTCTCTTCTTTTTCAAGAAGAATACTTTTGAATGGGGGAAAGATAGAAGTGGATTCTAATTGTTGCCCATCAATGATTTTCCACTTATGTTTAGGACTTTCTATTCCTTTTCCCTTTTCAGAGTCCATCTTTTGGACTAGCTGTTTTTCAGAAATATTTTTTCTCNTCCTGACTGTCATTTCAATAATCCTCTACCAGTTGATATCCAAAAGCCTTCTATCCCTGAAATGCATAAATTCTTTACTCTCATAAAAGGCTGCAAAAAACGGCAAGTAGATAAAAATTGGATGAAGAGAATGATNACAATATTGATTATTCATATAGGATGGCCATTCTTTTGCTAAGCTTTGCTTTTGTTCTGCGGGGAATGATGCATTGAATTCTACTGCATCCGGATGAGAAAAGAGATCCCAATTTATCATTCTCTTCATCCAATCTTTATCTACTTGCCATTTTTTGCAGCCTTTTATGAGAG
>LPNX010713767.1:119761-132068 GCA_001517045.1 Pseudotsuga menziesii
AACAATAGTCAGGGATGACTGTGTTGGCTTGTTCTATGTATCCTAAACCATACTTGGGCATACCAGGAGGTCTGCAGTAGCTAAAGATTTCTTTGAGTCTTGGGTGATCANAATTCCTAAATATAAGTGGAAAAGAATTGATGGGCAACAATTAGAATCCACTTCTACCTTTCCCCTATTCAAAAGTATTCTTCTTGAAGAAGAAGAGAAACAATCTAAAGTTGTCCCTCTAGTTTTGGCTAAAGAAGAATCTCAAACGAGTAACACTGATAGAAGAATACAGGTTGTTTCAGAACAAACAAATTGGAAAAATGTTGCTTTAAGAGGAATGACTGCACATACATTTGTCACAAATGATTTTGCTTGTAGGAGACATATTGACCAGCTGCATATATACATTCCTGAAAAGGAAAATATCCGTTATATACATTCCGGAAAACTTTATATATTCATCTGTCACAAAAGCATATATCAATCTGCCACAAAAAAGCATACATATGGTTCTCTTCCATATGAGAGAGCAGAGGATATTATGGAGCGGAAGATGTTATGGAAGCCACATGAGCCGGAGCCGGAGCAGGAGAAGGTTGATCACTCGTCCTTCTCGTTGAGTCGTAGCCTTTGAGTGATATCATATTATGAGTTGCAGTAGTACCAAGAGAATTGATAATTGGATGAGTGCCCAGAAGGAAATGCAGAGCAAGACATGAAAGAAATTATCAAAAAATCCTCTCTTCTCTCAGAAGAAAATGCAGAGCAAAACATTAAAGAAGTTGAGCAAGACTCTAAAAGATGACTCCCATCATGCATATCTCAAGGTTTTTATCTTTGGATTTTGAGGTGTAGGTTTCTATTTACTTTGCCATCAACTTTAAGGTTTTATGTTTGCTCTGCTCTCATGCTTTACTGTTTTGTTTGATCTTCTCTCATGCTTTTCTGTTTTATTTTCTCTTTCAGATTAAGCTCATGCAGTTTTGCTTTGCTAAACAGCACAGTATTACACAAATTTCTTTATATATTTGTGCCTTTTACTGATATTCACCACTTCCTCCTCTTTCTTTGTATTACTGTGTTGTCTAGGTCGAACTGTAAGAAGAATTTTGGGAAGCAGTACAAAACGACTTATGATGGGCACAAGATCTGTAGCTTCTGACTGATCACTAGCAAATTGAGATTTCTATTTGCTTTGTCATCGACTTTAAGGGTTTAGGGTTATAGTGAGAAGAATACTTATTTTGTATGCTTTTCTGCATGTCTGTATTCTTCTTTGTATCTGTGTATATGGGTATTTATGCTTCTCTCTGTATTTTTATCTCTATTATTTCATTTCACCTTTTTCTCCTCTTCCTCCTCTATATTACTCAGTTGTATGCTTCTCTATATCCCTGTGTACTTCTTTAATTCTCTGTATGCTCCTCTGTATCTCTGCGTTGTGTGCGGGTATGTCTCTACACTGTAGAAGTTGGTTGCTGTAAGTGGGCATTCTCTATATATGTCTCTGTACTATGTGAAGTTGTGTTCTGTATATGGTATATCTCTGTGTGTGTGTTGTATGTGGCCCTGTGGGTATGTCTCTATTAGAAGAGCAGTAGGAGCTCGATAAACATCCCTGCTGATTGACCCTCCACATGGAGGATGCTCCTGCTCATCTAAAGATATCAAGCAAGCAACTTGAAATCGGTTAATGCAAACTATGGGCACCTAATTCAAAGTAAGCATTTCTTTCTAATTTCTTATGGAAATTTTGTTGCCCTCTCTTTTTGTAAATCATTGTCATCTCACGGCCTTGCTTAAGCTCATGTTTATGTGGGTTTTTGAGTTACAACTCGATTGTAAAAAATTAAAGTTATGAATGCGCATGCTTCCTTTGGGGTTATCATTTTTATGTGATAAGTGGCGTACTATGAGGATTCTGTAGCAGCCAGTTGTCATTTGACTAGGAATGGGATGTGTTGTTGAATCATTAAGATGTAGCAAAGATCCTCAACGTACCATCCCAAAACTTTCAATTGCTAGTTGAATCATTTCAGTGTCCTTGTCAAACAATGTAGCAAAGACTCTGGTCATACCATGATCCATCCCCAAATATCCAATTTCCTTCAATTATTTGCATTTAACAAAATAGGCCCAATTGGTTTGAGTACACATCTTTTCTTTCCCAAAAAACTAGTTAAACTTTTAATAATAATGTCTTTTTCAGATTTGAAATTTCAGGATTTCTAAATTTAGTGGTTCAGTTTCACTATGAAAAACTAAACTATATTTTCTCACTAGTCAAAATCTTGGCAGAGGCAGGGAGAAATATAGGCTTTCTTCAATGTGGATTCTACACTCTAATCTGTAACCTTGTCCTCGTTAGGTTTAAAATTCCAGATCTCTGAAGGTTGAGGTTCATTATGAAAACTAAATTATATTTGCTCACTAATCAAAATCTTGGGAGGGGCAGGGAGAAATATAGGCTTCAATGTGGCCTCTACACTCTCAACTGCAACCTTGACACACGTAGCATCACAATAGGGGAGTCCCAGATCAAATTACTTAATATCCAGCTCTATAGATAGGAAAATAAGTGGATGGACTTTGCAGGGTTCATTTCTAATTGTCCAATTAAATGGTTTCAAATCGTAATATAATGCAATGTAAACATAGTGTGGAAATAATCTAATTCATCAAGAACAAATCACAGAGATGGAAATCGACTTAAATCTAATTTAGCTATTGTAATTTTACAAAGAGATCAGCTGGGAGAGCATAATGATCATTAGCAAATAGATAACTAGCACATATGCTCTACATCACAGCCACTTTCACTGCATTCAAAATCTCATGTGAAACAGAAGAAACTATAAATTGTGCAATGATGAAAAGGTCAAAGACCAAAAACTTGATCTGTGTACTGTTATGATGCATGTAGAAGTTGTGCATTGTCAAATCCAGTTAGTTCATATTAACTGGAAATTTAACTTGAAATCCTCATTGGAAATGATGCTTTATATTCACCCCATCTACTCTATCTCTTTCAGGATAAAACTATAGTTGTATATATTTTGCTATTCCATGTTATAATTAATATTAATTATAGATCTAATGCAATACTAGATGTTGACTTTCTTATTCATGTCTCCCCCATTCTGAGTTTGATAATCTCTTGGATATAGTTCAAATCCCTTGGTCTGGGATTGATTGTGCCACTTTCGGTTCAGATATAAAGCTAAACAGAAGTTCAATCAAATAGAGATTTTGATAGTTAAATATATAATATTGTCCATGACCTTATTCTATAATGTACCAGTCAACATGATGTTAATATGAAATTATCTACCAGTTGTTTGTGAAAAATTTAAGGTTCTGAATGGGCATTCTTCCAGATCTGCTCATAGAAGAAAATATTACATAATTATCTATGTGCATGTTAGTTCTCACAAAAATTCAAGAATTAGCAACAACAGACAGACTAAAATAGTTTAGTTAGTTTTGACACCAAATTGAAATTACATTCAAAACCTGAATACAAAATATAAATATATTAATGCCCAAAGCTTAGCCACCATATAATGGTGGAATCTTCAAACCAAGTAGGACCTCAACACTTGTTTGAGATATTTGTAACCTTTTTTCTTGACCCAACTTTGGCAATTTCATCATATCAGCTTTCAGTGCATATTCACTGAAATGAAGGTCAACTTAACATCCTTTCTAACCAAACATACTTAGGGGAATGATGTATTATATTCATCCCTTTTACTCTGGCTCTTCCAATGATTACAATGCAGTGGTTTATATTTTGATATTCCAATTCCTATGATAAACTCATAGATTGAATACAAAACCAGATGTTGATTTTCTTATTCACATCTTCCCCAATCCAAGTTTGCGGATCCTGGTCAATTCATATCAACTGAAATGAAGGTTTAACTTAAAATTATCGGGGGAATGATGCATTATATTCATCCCTTTTACTACAATTGTCTATATTTTTCTAGTCCATGATAGAATTATGTAGATCTAATACATAACCAAAGGTTTTTCTTATTCACATCTCCCCCAGTTTGAGTTTGTTATTATAGTTGGTTTGAGTTAACTTCTTCTTCAATAGAATTACTATCTTATCCTGCTTTTGCAGTGACTTGTCAATTTTTCGTTATTTAGATTTGGTTGATATGAATGGACAAGTCCTCCCCATTTATTTTTACTCTCCAGTTTATGTCATGCACGTTCATTTATGATTGAAACTTCTCAAATAGGGTTTGGGGGATTTAGTCAGGGCTGTAAGAAATGCTATAGATTTGGATAATATAAGCTCATGTATCCATGTCCATGTTTGAGCTTCTGAATCTAGCTCACTTGTTAGTATTTTTCCCTGCTTCAAGTTTATGTTTCATGCTTTCATTTATGTTTGAAATTCCTCAAACATGAATTGGGGCTTGCTACAGATATTTCTCAAATAGGTATTTTGTAGCTCACTTGTTAGTATTTTTGTTGTTTGGATTTGGTTTTGATATGAATGTCATTGAAACTTATCAAATAGGGTTTGGGGGATTTAGTCAGGGCTGTAAGAAATGCTAGAGATCTGGATAATATAAGCTCATGTATCCATGTCCATGTTTAAGGTTATGACTCTAGCTCACTTAGTATTTTTTGATAGTTGGATTTGGTTTTGATATGAATGGCAAGTCCTCCCCATTCTGTAAGAATTGCTATAGATTTGGATAATATAAGCTCATGTATCCATGTCCATGTTTGAGGTTCTGAATCTAGCTCACTTGTTAGTATTTTTCCCTGCTTCAAGTTTATGTTTCATGCTTTCATTTATGTTTGAAATTCCTCAAACATGAATTGGGGCTTGCTACAGATATTTCTCAAATAGGTATTTTGTAGCTCACTTGTTAGTATTTTTGTTGTTTGGATTTGGTTTTGATATGAATGCCATTGAAACTACTCAAATAGGGTTTGGGGGATTTAGTAAAGGCTGTAAGAAATGCAATAGATTTGGATAATATAAGCTCATCTATCCATGTCCATGTTTGAGGTTCTGAATCTAGCTCATTTGTTAGTATTTTTTGATAGTTGGATTTGGTTTTGATATGAATGGCAAGTCCTCCCCATTCTGTAAGAATTGCTATAGATTTGGATAATATAAGCTCATGTATCGATGTCCATGTTGAGGTTCTGAATCTAGGTCACTTGTTAGTATTTTTCCCTCACTTGTTAGTATTTTTTGATAGTTGGATTTGGTTTTGATATGAATGGCAAGTACTCCCCATTCTATAAGAATTGCAATAGATTTGGATAATATAAGCTCATGTATCCATGTCCATGTTGAGGTTATGAATCTAGCTCACTTGTTAGTAATTTTCCCTGCTTCAAGTTTATGTTTCATGGTTTCATTTATGTTTGAAATTCCTCAAACATGAATTGGGGCTTGCTACAGATATTTCTGAAATAGGTATTTTGTAGCTCACTTGTTAGTATTTTTGTTGTTTGGATTTGGTTTTGATATGAATGTCAAGTTATCCCGTTGTTTTTTCATGCTTTTTTGCAAGTTTATGTTTCATGCTTTCTTGCAAGTTTATGTTTCATCCTTTCATTTATTTTGAAATTTATCAAACAGTAATTGGGGCTTGCTACAGATTTGAATAGTATGAGCTCACTTGTCCATTTTTTAAGATTATGGGGTAGGGTAAGGTTGGGAAAGTAGATAGGCTTTATAATAATATAGGCTAATTTGGGCTAGGTTCGGGTAAAATATAGGCCAATTTTGTTAAGTTAGAGTTAACTAGGCTCAAGGAGGGAGAGGGTGTGCTAGTGTAGGGTAAGGCTGGAGTTAGCTGGAGGGAGGGCGTCATGCACCATCTAACCCCAAAAATGTTGTAAAATCCCTCAATGCCCTCCTCAAGGCTGCAAGACGGCCTGACATGGAAGATAACGTCCTCTGAGGAGATAGAGTGCTAGCCTGTTGAAGGGCCAGGAGGGCGTCTGAGGTAGATGTGAAGGGAGATCGACGTCTCATAGATGAACCATAGGCCACCAGAGCAAGTAAACAAGGTGTGGGGTCACGTGACCCAATGTTCAACCCTTAAGAGCTCGGGACACCATCCCCAGGGTTAAAAACCCCAACAGAGGGAAGTCAGTAGTGCCATTAAGCCATACTACTCCTAAAGGAAGGATCAAAGTGTCCAACCATGACCACTACTATTGAATAACACCTCTTCTAGTAAAAAATGACCTCTCTCTCCTTGGGGCACATCTGAAGGTGCGCTGGGTACAAATGCAGCGTAACGCCTGGGCACGACACATTATTCAGCCCATCCACAAGTCAGGGAATAAAAAAAATACAAATAACTACAAGACTATCATGGCGGTCCATACATTCTCCAAGCTCTACGACCATAGTCTTACATAAGTGGCTTTCTAAGGAGCTAGAGAGTTAACATCTTAGGGATAGAGTGCAAGTCGATTTTCGTCTGGACTACCAAACGATTGATCACACCTTCACACTCCAAGCCATTATTGAGGAGGGCCGACATCACTGTAGGAAAGTTTATAGTTGCTTTGTAGACTTTCGGAAAGTGTTTGACACAGTGTTGAGGGAAGCATTATTCCAGAGACTCCGTGACATTAGCATATTTGAGATTCTTCTAGCATCCATCATGAGACTGTACGAGTCAGTTCTGGGATGCCTTAGTATGGCACATGTCCTTTCTGACTTTATCTAGAGCACCATTGGGGTTAAGCAAGTGTGCCCCCTCTCGTCTTTCCTCCACAAACACATCCAAGAGGGTGATAGTTTCCTTCTACATCAAGTATTGATATCCCTTCTTCTCTTTGCAAATGACTTGGTGTTATTGGTCTCTACTCCTGAGGGCCTACAGAGATAGATTGACACCTTAGACAACTTTTGTGACCTTTGATAGTTGACGGTCAACCTAAGTAAAACCAAGGTTATGGTCTTCAGTGCATCGAAGGGATCTCTTACAGACCTACATTTTTACTTCTAGGGGGAAGAGATCGAGATCACCACATCTTACATTTACTTGGGAGTACAACTCATGGGGCCATGTCTTGGCATGTGACAAGCCTTCCAGCCTCGGCCCAGCAAAGGATATGGTTCCGTAGCACTTATCGAGAAACAATGCTTCTAGAACCAATTTTAGGACATCTCGTCCAAACTCTATCTCATGCAGGTGATTATTAGACCCCATGGTTCTCTATACTTCTGAAATCTCGGGATTGAGCTTGATACAGACAAACTGGGCACCGACAAAGAGTTCAAAACTGCTTCTTAAGCACATCATTCGATGCAAGCATGTCGTTTCGCAACCCATTATCCAGGCAGAGTTCAACGTCCACCCTTTCTTCCTTGAGGTCATCTTTCGTTTAGTCACTTTCCTTTATAGGGTCATATCTTTCAAAGACTCCCACCTCTGAGAGTGAGAAGTACCCCTACCTTGCACTTTTCTCCTCATAGGCTCTTGCTTTAGATTACCCCACAATTTGTGCACATGGTTGGTTCTCAGAGGCATCTCAGCTTCTCTAGTGAGTGAGCATATCTCCAAAGCACCTTCCCCCCTTCTTTTACAATTACTATTATGTTACTTTAGATGGTTCAACATTTATCCATTTAATCTAACAAGTATTAAATCAAGTAAAATGTGCAGAAGAGACAAAAGACCAAAATTACAGGTGTCAGGCACTCCCAACAAGACATGCCATGGGTTTCTATAAAATCATGAAAGATTACAGAGTTACAACAAGGTGGGCGCGCCCAACCGACAACACTCTCTACACTCCCTACATGGGCACAAGCAAGCCTCGCATGCAAAAACCCCACAAATTTACATCCAAAACAAAAATCCCACAAAGCCTGGAGGCGGACTTCCCCGCTAAAATAGCGTGCGCCCCTACAGCCTGCGAGCTACTGTGACACCCAAAATTTGATTTTGCCTTAGAGCTCTTCGTTGCAACTCCATTTCTTGATGATACCTTTGGATGAGCCTTGACACACCTTTGTATGCGCTAGGCATGTCGGGGAGGTGACCCTTGCATGGTCACCCATCAAGGCACTTTGCCTTAGTGCACACGCTAACATGCCTACCTTGGTCCCTTGCCGCACATGACTTGGATGACGCCCGTTTTCCACTTAGCTTCATTGTCAAAGCCTTAGACATGCCCCTCAACACTCACTAGTCTTGCTAACGCTCCAATCCTTTTTGTCGACGTGCCCTTGCCGGTGCGCTTGCCACTCAACATGCTGGTCCAAACCCCACAATTTTACATCCAAGAGAAAATCCCACAAAACCCGATGGCAGACTTCCCCACTAAAATAACATGTGCTCCTACGGCCTACGAGCTACTGTGACACCCAGACCGGCCGGTTCCAGCTGGTTCGGTACCCAGTTTGGAAAAAAATCCAGTTTTATTAATTTTTTTTGCTGACCGGACCAACCAACCCTATAAACCGGTCAGACCGGCTGGTTTTTCCTGTTCCGGTCCAATTCCGATAACACTGGTTATGCGCCTGCACTTCCAAAGTGTTGTTCGACTTATCCATTGGGTTGAGCTCTTGTTCCATGGATGCACGCCCTCATGCATGCCGATGGGAAACCGCACGACAAACCAATGCTTAGAGTAAAAATGACTAAGTGTCCTGCCATTTGCAGTGTTGAAGGCGTCCAAGTCAGGTTCCTTGAACGAGTGAGGTGGGACAACCGGTCGAGGAACTTAGGCTGTTACAACCTTCCTTTTCGATTTTATCCACTTGTTCTTACATGACCAGATGTTCTTTCATTCCTGATTGGGGATACCCCCTTCTAGGACCTATCTTATGTGGTTTTCTCTAAGCTGGCATTTTCCTCCCCACTTCCACTTTGATTCGATGGATCCAACAAGGAAACAATAAATTTCAACGTATGTTTCGAGCAATATACACTCAGTGAGAGTGGGTGGGATGCTGACAACATTGCAAGGAGATATGTAAACCCTTGCTAGGACCATCTCCTTTAGGGACTATCTACGTTTCCTTGACCATCGCATAGAGGGCCAGAGTTTGATGGAAAACCTAATCCTTCATAAACTAGGGGAAAATCCCTCCCTTTCCATTGTCTCTGAATGATACGAAACTTTATTCCAAGCTTAGGATTTGAAAGCTGAAAACGGTTGTCCAAAATGGCTCCACAAATTCCCAGTGAAAGAGACATCCAAGAATTCAAGCCCTAGTACCAATCCAGCCGCCAAACCTGCACCCAAAAAGGGTGTGTATCGAAGAAACCCCTCCTACCTCCATCCAATCCCAGGACCTAGGCTCAACATGGATAGATCTTGTAGTTAAATCTATCTAGATAACAATTGGCGTCACTCAATTCTTCTAACCTTCTAGTAGGTTTGGCAAGTAATCCAATAATTCCTCCTCTTCCATCCAGAAGAACAACCAGTGAAATGTCACCAACCCCTACCAACGAAACGTCATCGATAGAAAGACAAAAAACTAATTGGTTGTATACTTACAAAAAAAATTGCACTATCATTTATTAATTTATGATAGGGCACAGTGGAATCAAACCACCAATCTCCCGCTTGTAAGGCAAGCGAGTTAACACCCACCCTTTAAGAATTGGGGAGAGGAGCAATATTAACACCCATATTTCATCATTTGTAATTCAAGATGCGAATTCCATCATTTAAACTTGCACTTCATAGTTTGCAACAATTACAGAAATGTTCTGATCCAAGTCAATGCTTATCCACTTTCTCAGCTCCTGTAGTTACACTATCGAAACCAAATAAAAAACCAAGTAGCTAGTATAAATGATTACCATGATTTTTTATAAGCCTTGGATTTGACATTGTAGGTGTAATGTCCCATTTGTGACAAGCAGGGGAATTACCTAATGAATATGCCACATAGAAATACAAGCACACTATTGGCAGGGACATGAAGTCATTAGCAAATAAAGAGGATCACTTAAGCAAGATCAAGTGACATGTGTGGCATGCGAGGCCCAATTCAAAATGCATATTGCAGCATGCATCATTAAAGTTGCATGCATGCATAATTTAAGTTGCATGTGTCATGCACAGGGCAAAAAAAATAAAAGGAAGCAAATCGACTTCTCAAGGGATGCATTGTTATTTTCATTATTGAGATTTGGTCTTGAGAGCTCGATGAGCTTATTGGATGTTGAGGATGGAAACCCTCGAAAAGTCTTGGTTTTGATGGTGAAATATATCCATCCTAGCTAAGTTTAAGGATAGATCATCCAGATCTATCACCATGCTGTTATTTTGGAGAGAGCTCTTGAGCTTGAAGAGGGTTTGGAATGAAATCCTAGCTGGTATTAGCTTTAGAAATTTGCTCTAGTTAATTTGAGAGAGATTCCACTCAGGATTCTCATTTGAGCTTGCATTTGAGAAAGTGTTCAGCGGATTACATTGTTGGATTTTGTTGTAGAGTTGAGAGTCTAGGAGGGCACAATTACCAGCTCAGTTAGGAGACTTTTCAGAGAGGGCGCATCTGTCTAGAAATTCCAGTGTTTTTTTGAGGAGGAAATAGGAGGCACAGGAGTCTAAGAGGCTGTAAACTTCCCTTCAAGGCTGGGATTTTATGTTGATAGTTCTATTTCCTCATCTGGGCCGAATATCTTCATCACAGGCTGAGATTCTTTGTTAGAAGGGCTGAGTTTGATTACTGGGTGCTGCATATTGCTAGTGGGTCCACTTCCTTGTTGGTGGTTGCATATAAACCATTGGAATAGTTGAATATATCTTTCACAAGGGCACATGACTGTGTTATTTATCTTTAGGGTCAATTCTATTTCTTTTGGCCAAATACTCTTACCTAGAGCTATGTATTGGTTAGAGAGTTGGAGTTTCACCTTCCTTGAAAAGCTAGGTGGACTTTGGTGAGGACGCAGGTCTCCGAAAAGGGCATTTCCTTGCTTTTGTTCTTAAACATCTTAATGAAAGACGTTCTATAGATTGACACACCAGCTGGGCGCACTTAGAAAAGGATATCATCCACTGTGCAGCAAGTATACCAATATGGGAACCAAACGGCATTTCCAGGAATACAAGAAATTTGGTATATTCACTAGAAATATGCTATTAATTTACTGATTCATCTCTTGATTGAAGAAACGTTGTATTCAAGTTTATTGTGAAAGTTAGCATTGATATTCATGTCTTAAATGCTGCTGGTATTTTTTCTAGTAAGGAACAACAAATATATATATGATTTGGGTTGTGCAATCCTTTGATGATTGATGCATTATATCCTCTCGAGAATCTGTTGTTCGTAAATGTCATTTGGCACGTTTGTTCACAAAGTATTTCTATGTATTCAACATACAAACTACATCTCTAAACTGGCAAACCCAGGAAGGAAACTGTGAAGTGTTTGATAAAAGTCACCAACCAAAGAGACACTGTAATATACAACAAGTGAAGAGAAAAAAAGTTAAGGGCATATTTAGGAAGGGATATTACAGCAAGTGTGCTATGCAATTTTTCCAAGGGCAATTCCTAGCAGGCTTATACTTTTAAAATGTATGGCATACTTGCATAGTGAGAATCAACCAGGATAGTTCTCTCCTTTAAAAAATGTTCAGGGATGAACTATCAAAATTCTTAGTAAATATCTGGTAATTGATCTAATAAATACATAAGATATTAGAATGTAGCCAAAACATGTCAACACAGTTAAAATAAGAGAAAAAATAAAGAAATTAGTTAACATTTATGACTTGAGTTAATTAGAGCAGCCAATTTGACTCAGCTTTTTAGTTAACTATTACCTTTAGTACCCTCTAAATCCATCCCATATCTAACAGGTTTGATCTCCTGTAGTATTTTTATCATATAATTCATAATCTGCCAACTGAAATCAAAAATTCTAAAAATTAGTATCTCTTTTCAAAATGGACAAAATCACCCTGTACAGATAGGCTCTCCACATGCTCTCTTCTTTCTTCACTTTGTTAAACGTAGCATAGTGTAGATTTTTGAAGAATCAAGTACATAATGGGTCTATCAAGGCTAGTACATATGAATATACAATATGAATAGTGAAATATACATGATAAAAGGCAACCAAAAAAGCAACTCTGATACTTGTAAGGTCTTACTACATTATATATTGATTTAAGTGTTGGAAGTTGTGTCAAGGAAACAGCTAAAAGAGAAATGAGGCACTGACATCAAAATGCAACAGGAGTAGCATATGCACAAGAATTAACATAAAGTAATGAGATTTCAGAAATTCTAAAAGCATAATGCTAGTGTACCTCCAAAATGTGTTTAGAATGCACATGCT
>LPNX010713767.1:132336-146514 GCA_001517045.1 Pseudotsuga menziesii
TATTTTAATTAAAGTTAAGAGGTGCTATTCGAGATTTTAATATGTGGGCTTATCAAAAAATATATATTTTTTACTACAAAACATGCATATTTAAATTTAAATTTCTTATAATATTTTTTTTACTACAAAATATGCATATTTAAATTTGAGTTTCATAATTTGACAGCTGAAGATGAATTTTATGCTTCATGTATATCTTTCAGAGTTCGACACTAAAATAAAGATATTAAGAATAAAAATATGATAGCATTTAAAGAGATAAAGAATGAAAATATGATGGAAAATTGACGCTCTTCCCTGAATGTCGACGGCAGCTGAGACTCTATCGGTGTTTTGTGACGGGTCCTTCAAGGGTTGCGTTTGCCAAACCTCTGGCTTAGAGGTCGATCTACTGATTCCAAATCGAAGGGAATATTTCTAGATCCGAGGCTGTCCTCACGCAGGCTCATGTGCTGAGTGGTTGGCCTGGATCACTGGTGGGGCAGTCCGATGGTGACTGGGGTGTGAGATTCGCCCCCTGACCTACGCTCGGATGCCTTCGACCGATTAATTTCCTCTCAGGATAGGATATTGGGTAAAGGAGACCCTCCAAAGTTTGTCAAAAGAATTGAAGATGTGCCGGAAGTTGCCCTTCCTCCAGAAGAAACTATTCAGGTTGCTCTTTCCCTGGCAGATCGAGCCCTGATTGGGCAATTCACAGGGATTTGGCTGGTTTTTAGTCAGTCTTGGGAAATCAGAGGAAGAATCTGAATCCGAAAAAGAAGAAGAGGAGGAAGGGGAAATAGAACTAACTACCCCAAGACTGACTAAAACCAAAGGAAGGAAATCTAAGAAAGAAGTAAGGGAACAAGCTACCTACAAAGATAAGCTGCAAGGCTCCCAACTAACACTGGAAAAGCTGCTGAAAAACACAAGAAACACTCGCCAGCATGGGCATGCCGAGAAAGGGATACCTACGGCCACTAAAAGTAAGTAATGAAGGTCCTCTCCTGGAACTGCAGAGGTCTCGGTAGAAAAAGCAAGGAAGAAGCTATGATAGATTTAATTTCTTTACATCAACCAGGCATCTTTCTAATCCAGGAGACCAAGATGGAGGAAGCCGCATTTCTCCATGTAAGTCTAAAATTTTGGAAAAAAATACGTAAAGCTACAATTAGTTCAAGGGGCGCATCCGGAGGCATTGGAACTCTATGGGACGACAAGAAATTTGAGGCTGTTGACATCAAGTACAACTCTTGTTGTATCCTCAACCTGCTAAGGCAAAAAGACACTAACACTCTGGTAAGAATTTTCAATATTTATGCACCCAATTCTTATGCTGAATTTTTTTTTTGTTGGAACCTCCTTCGTAAGGAAAGGAGTAACCTGCAAGGAAATGTAATCCTTGTGGGGGATCTAAATGTCATCCTCAGCCAAGATGAAAAAAGAGGGGGCTCCCTGGTCAGAGACCCCATCAGAGAAATTGTTGATGAGACCATTTTGGAATGGGATCTCATGGATGCTAAGCCCTCTATAGGAAAATATACTTGGAATAATAAGAGGATCGAACCCGGGTACATTGCTGCCAGACTTGATCGATTCTGGTCCAAACAGTAAGATTTTTTATGACAAATTCAGACCAAGTAGGAGGAAAGTGACCTGGAACACACTCACTGGTCTTGCTAACGCTCCAATCCTTTTTGTCGATGTACCCTTGCCGGTCCACTTGCCACTCGATGTGCTGGTCCAATCCCTCTCTAGCCGACTAATGCTTCTTACCACTTGTTTTCTTTGCCAAGTCACGTCGAGAGCCCACTTGCCTTGGTCGTCGCCCGCTTCCTTTATGTGCCTTGTCTGAACGCCCATCCACCTGATGGTCATGCCTTGTCGAACAAGTATTGCCAATGCTCAAGCTTGCCATGCCCGATGCCCCTTTGTGTGTGGGTGAGCGCTCATGCTGCGCTCCCCATATGTCGAGTTTCCAATCCGTGTTACTCTGCTATTGAACTGAGATTTTGTTCGTCATGCCACTTTTGCCATGATGCTTCATCGAGCTACCACACCGTGTCAACAAGTTCCTCGGTAGGTTATGCGCAATGTTATCGGAACCGGACCGGTCATCAAACTGGTGAAGCCCAAAATGTGAACCAGACCGGAATCGACAAAAAACCGGGTAAAAAACCAGCTGACTAAAAAATACATAAAATATTCATATTTTGTAAAAAACATATATATTCATGTGCATACATATGAATCCAAACCATTAATACAGAAATATGCAAAGTTTCTCATATATATAGCAAATATGGGTGCAAATATCCAAAATAGCACCTAGTGCAATACATCTCCGAGGTTCTGAACCAATGTACATTAACAAAGAGGCTCCAAAGTACATCAACAAAGTTCTATTTTCTGTTTTTTTTTTAAATTGAGTTTCATGAGTCCCCAGTCCAGACCGGCCGGTTCGGCCGGTTTTGACCGGTTCCGACCGGTTCGGTACCCGGTTTGGAAAAAAATCCGGTTTTATTATTTTTTTTGCTGACCGGACCAGCGAACCCTGTAAACCGGTCAGACTGGCCAGTTTTTCCAGTTCCGGTCCGGTTCCAATAACACTGGTTATGCGCCTACACTTCCAAAGTGTTGTTCGACTTATCCATTGGGTCGAGCGCTTTTTCCATGGATGCACACCCTCATGCATGCCAATGGGAAACCACACGACAAACCAACGCTTAGAGTAAAAATGACTAAGTGTCTTGCCATCTGCAGTGTCGAAGGCATCCAAGTCAGGTTCCTTGAATGAGTGAGGTGGGACAACCGGTCGAGGAACTTAGGCCGTTACAACCTTCCTTTTCGATTTTATCCACTTGTTCTTACATGAGAAGATGTTCTTTCATTCCTGATTAGGGATACCCCCTTCTAGGACCTAGCTTATGTGGTTTTCTCTAAGCTGGCATTTTCCTCCCCACTTCCACTATGATTCGATGGATCCAACAAGGAAACAATAAATTTCGACGTATCTTTCGAGCAATATACACCCGGTGAGAGTGGGTGGGATGCTGACAATGGTGCAAGGAGATATGTAAACCCTTGCTAGGACCATCTCCTTTAGGGACTATCTACGTTTCCTTGACCGCCGCATAGAGGGCCAAAGTCTAATGGAAAACCTAATCCTTCATAAACTAGGGGAAAATCATTCCCTTTCCATTCTCTTCGAATGATACGAAACTTTATTCCAAGCTTAGGATGTGAAAGCTGAAAACGGTTGTCCAGACTGGCTCCACAAATTCCCAGTGAAAGAGACATCCGAGAAGTCAAGCCCTGGTACAAATCCAGCCGCCAAACCTGCACCCAAAAGGGGTGTGTATGGAAGAAACCCCTCCTATCTCCATCCAATCCCAGGACCTAGGCTCAACGCGGATAGATCTTGTAGTAAACTCTATCTAGATGACAATTGGTGTCACCCAATTCTTCTGACCTTCCAGCAGGTTTGGCAAGTAATCCAATATTTCCTCCTCTGCCATCCAAAAGAACAACTAGTGAAATGTCACCAACTCCTACCAACGAAACGTCATCGATAGAAAGACAAAAGACTAATTGGTTGTAACTTGTATACTTACAAAAAAAATTGCACTATCATTTATTAATTTATGACAGGGCACGGTGGAATCAAACCACCAATCTCCTGCTTGTAAGGCAAGGGAGTTAACACCCACCCTTTAAGAATTGGGGAGAGGAGCAATATTAACACCCATATTTCATCATTTGTAATTCAAGCTGCGAATTACATCATTTAAACTTGCACTTCATAGTTTGCAGCAATTACAGAAATGTTCTAATCCAAGTCAATGCTTATCCACTTTCTCAGCTCCTGTAGTTACACTATCAAAACCAAATAAAAAACCAAGTAGCTCATATAAATGATTACCATGATTTTTTATAAGCTTTGGATTCGACATTGCAGGTGTAATGTCCCATTTGTGACAAGCAGGGGAATTACCTAATGAATATGCCACATAGAAATACAAGCACACTATTGGCAGGGACATGAAGTCATTAGCAAATAAAGAGGATCACTTAAGCAAGAGCAAGTGACATGTGTGGCATGCGAGGCCCAATTCAAAATGCATGCATCATGCATCATTAAAGTTGCATGCATGCATAAGTTAAATTGCATGTGTCATGCACAGGTCAAAAAGAATAAAAGGAAGCAAATCGACTTCTCAAGGTATGCATTGTTATTTTCATTATTGAGATTTGGTCTTGAGAGCTCGGTGAGCTTATTGGATGTTGAGGATGGAAAGCATCGACAAGAAGTCTTGGTTTCGATGGTGAAATCTATCCATCCTAAGGAAAGATCATCCAGATCTATCACCATGCTTTTATTTTGGAGAGAGCTCTTGAGCTTGAAGAGGGTTTGGAATGAAACCCTAGCTGGTATTAGCTTTAAAAATTCGCTCTAGTTAATTTGAGAGAGATTCCACTCAGGATTCTCATTTTAGCTTGCATTTGAGAAAGTATTCATTGGATTACATTGTTGGATTTTCTTGTAGAGTTGAGAGTCTAGGAGGGCGCAATTGCCAGCTCAGTTAGGAGACTTTTCAGGGAGGGCGCATCTGTCTAGAAATTACAGTGTTTTGTTGAGGAGGAAATAGGAGGCATAAGAGTCTAAGAGGCTATAAACTTCCCTTCAAGGCTGGGATTTTATGTTGAAAGTTGTATTTCCTCATCTGGGCCAAATATCTTCATCACAGGCTGAGATTCCTTGTTAGAAGGGCTGAGTTTGATTACTGGGTGTTGCATATTGCCTGTGGGTTGACTTCCTTGTTGGTGGTTGCATATAAACCATTGGAATAGTTTAATATATCTTCCACAAGGGCACATGACTGTGTTATTTATCTTCAGGGTCAATTCTACTTCTTTTGGACAAATACTCTTACCTAAAGCTATGTATTGGTTAGAGAGTCGAGTTTCACCTTCCTTGAAAAGCTAGGTGGACTTTGGCGAGGTCGTGGGTCTCCGAAAAGGGCATTTCCTTGCTTTTGTTCTTAAACATCTCAATGAAAGACGTTCTATAGATTGACACACTAGCTGGGCGCACTTAGAGAGGGGTATTATCCACTGTGCAGCAAGTATAGCAATATGGGAACCAAACGCCATTTCCAGGCATACAAGAAATTTGGTATATTCACTAGAAATCTGCTATTAATTTACTGATTCATCTCTTGATTGAAGAAACATTGTATTCAAGTTTATTGTGAATGTTAGCATTGATATTCATGTCTTAAATGCTACTGGTATTTTTCCAAGGGCAATTCCTAGCAGGCTTATACTTTTAAAATGTATGGCATACTTGCATAGTGAGAATCAACCAGGATAGTTCTCTCCTTTAAAAAATGTTCAAGGATGAACTATCAAAATTCTTAGTAAATATCTGGTAATTGATCTAATAAATACATAAGATATTAGAATGTAGCCAAAACAGGTCAACACAGTTAAAATAAGAGAAAAAATAAAGAAATTAGTTAACATTTATGACTTGAGTTGATTAGAGCAGCCATTTTGACTCAGCTTTTTAGTTAACTATTACCTTTAGTACCCTCTAAATCCATCCCATATCTAATAGGTTTGATCTCTTGTAGTATTTTAATCATATAATTCATAATCTGCCAAATGAAACCAAAACTTCTAAAAATCAGTATCTCTTCAGAATGGACAAAATCACCCTGTACAGATAGGCTCTCCACATGCTCTCTTCTTTCTTCACTTTGTTGCACGTACCATAGTGTATATTTTTGAAGAATCTAGTACATAATGGGTCTATCAAGGCTAGTACATATGAATATACAATATGAATAGTGAAATATAAATGATAAAAGGAAACCAAAAAAGCAACTCTGATACTTGTAAGGTCTTACTACATTATATATTGATTTAAGTGTTGGAAGTTGTTTCAAGGAAATGGCTAAAAGAGAAATGAGGCACAAGAATTAACATAGAGTGCAACAAGAATGCATATGCACAAGAATTAACATAAAGTAATGAGATTTCAGAAATTCTAAAAGCATAATGCTAGTGTACCTCCAAAATGTGTTTAGAATGCACATGCTACTTTCAAAGTGAGAGATTTCTTGATATGCTCATATTAATATACTAAATATTTTTATAGATATTTCTATTTTGGCATAGATTTCATTTCTCTTCTCCACTTCACTTTACTTTCTTTTCTGTGTATTGCTTTTTGTAGTAGATAGTTTGGTACTCCTGTTTTGTAACAACATCATTGTATTCAATATTCCCATTGACCTACTTTTGTGGCCATTATCAGTATGGTCTTCACTTGCTTAAATAGTTTGTTCACTTCAATTTTGTGTCTCTAGAGAAGTACATAGAGGGATATAAGCAAGCCTACTCCCTCTCTACTTGGGAAGGATGTTGATTTCTCTGTTACAGTATTTTTTATAGTTTAGTAGACTTTACATCCATTAGAAATGATGATTGCTTGGCACTGATTATATCAATAGAACTTTGGGTGTTGACCCTCTATCTAAAGTCTATGTACCATGGAATTGTTCTACTTTAAACAGTTTTTATGGTGGAATGGAACTTTATCAAAGCTGGAGTTTATTTGTGAAGAGTTTATCTTAATTAAAGTTAAGAGGTGCTATTTGATATTTTAGCTTATCAAATAATATATCTTTTTACTACAAAACATGCATATTTAAATTTAAATTTCTTATAATATTTTTTTTACTACAAAATATGCATATTTAAACTTAAATTTCTTAAGTTTGACATAATAATATTGTTTACTACAAAATATGCATATTTAAATTTAAGTTTCATAATTTGACAGCGGAAGATGAATATTACGCTTCATGTATATCTTTCAGAGTTCGACACTAAAATAAAGATATTAAGAATAAAAATATGATAGCATATAAAGAGATAAAGAATGAAAATATGATGGAAAATTGACGGTCGACGACCGCTGAGACTTTGTCGATGTTTTGTGATGGGTCCTTTGAGGGCTGCATCTGCCAGGCCTCTGGCTGGGAGGTCGATCTACTGATTCCAAATAGAAGGGAATATTGCTGGATTCGAGGTTGTCCTCACGTAGGCTCATGTGCTGAGTGGTTGGCCTGGATCGTTGGTGGGGAAGTCCAAGGGTGACCGGGGTGCGAGATTCACCCCTTGACCTATGCTTGGATGCCTTCGACCGGTTAATTGCCTCTCAGAACAGGATATCAGGTAAAGGAGACCCTCCGAATTTTGTCAAAATAATTGAAGATGTGCCGGAAGTTTCCCTTCCTCCGGAAGAAACTATTCAGGTTGCTCTTTCCCTAGTAGATTGAGCCCTGATCGGGCAATTCACGGGGCTCTGGCCCTCGCCAAAAACTACTAATAGCTGGGTCCAAAGAAACTGGAGACCCCTAATCTCCAAAAATGTTGCATCATACTCTGTCGGAAGGGGTTACTTTCTGCTCGACTTCGAATCCAGGGAAGACAAAGATTTAATTTTCAGGAATGGGCCATATTTCAAGGGGCCGTAGGGTCTCTATCTTAATGGGTGGACTCCGGACTTCGACCTCGAGGCTGACACCCCCAAAGCTGTACCAGTTTGGGTCAGACTCCCCAACCTCCCTATGCACTTCTAGAATACTAAAACTCTCCATGCTATAGGAATTGTCCTGGGGAAATATATTGACATGGCTAGCCCAAAGGACCAATACGCTTGCGCCCGCATATGTGCTGAGGTTGATCTCGAAGCTGGATTGCCAGAAGCTATAAAATTAAAAGTGGGGAATTGGTCGCACTTCCAAAAGCTTGACTATGAACAACTCCTTTTCAAGTGCAGAGGTTGCCATGAATACAGGCACTTCATCTGTAATTGCCCTAAAAATCCAGAAATCCAACAGTATAAGGCGGAAGGATGGCATAGGGTTAATAGATCTAAACCTAAAAATGAAGCTGGTGTGGCTCCTAAGAAGGGTTAGGGGAACAAAGAAGCTAGATTTATCCCTCTTGAAGGATCTCAAGAAACCTCTAAGACTAAAGAAACTAATGAAGTAAGGGGTGGCTCTAATGAAGCCAAAGAGAAATCTAGTAATGGAGATAGTAAGGAATCCGAAGCAGTCCTATCAGATCATCAAGTGAAATATTAAGATGAAGGTGCAACAGTGATAAAAGAAGGAGAAAACATTGGGAAATCAGAGGAATAATCTAAATCCGAAGAAGAATAAGAGGAGTAAGGGGAAATAGAACTAACTACCCCAAGACTGACTAAAACCAAAGGAAGGAAATCCAAGAAAGAAGTAAGGGAACAAGCTACCTACAAAGATAAGCTGCAAGTCTCCTAGCTAACCTTGGAAAAGCTGTTGAAAAACACAAGAAACACCCACCAGCATGGGCATGCCTAGAAAGGGATGCCTACGGCCACTAAAAGTAAGTAATGAAGGAAGCCGCATTTCTCAAGATGGAGGAAGCCACATTTCTCCATGTAAGTCTAAAATTTTGGAAAAAGAGAGATAAAGCTGCAATTAGTTCAAGGGAGGCATTAGAACTCTGTGGGATGACAAGAAATTCAAGGCTTTTGATATCAAGTATAGCTCTTGTTGGATCCTCACCCTACTGAGGCAAAAATACACTAACACTCTAGTAAGAATTTTCAATATTTATGCACCCAATTCTTATGCTGAATTTTTTTTTGTTGGAACCTCTTTCGTGAGGAAAGGAGTAACCTGCAAGGAAATGTAATCCTTTCCGGGGATCTAAATGTCATCCTCAGCCAAGATGAAAAGAGAGGGGGCTCCCTGGTCAGAGACCCCATTAGACAAATTGTTGATGAGACCATTTTGGAATGGGATCTCATGGATGTTAAGCCCTCTATAGGAAAATATACTTGGAATAATAAGAGGATCGGGCCTAGGCACATTGCTGCCAGACTTGATCAATTCCTGGTCCAGGACACTTTCCTCCTACTTGGTATGAATTTGTCATAAAAAATATTACCGTTTGGAGGATCGGATCACAAGCCTATTCTCCTTGAGATGGTGAAGGATAAGAATGTGGGACCTTTCAGATTCAATCCTATGTGGGCCAACCATCCTGAGTTTCTAAAGATTGTTGTTGATTCTTGGTCTTCCCTGGTTACAGGGTCCCCCTTCTTTGTATGGGAGGAGAAATTGAGATGCCTTAATAAAGCTCTAAAGACATGGGCTAAGTCGATCCCCTCTCCAAATTATAAAAAAACCCAAGCTGCCCTTGCATTGGAGATCCACCAGGCCGGCATCGAGGATAAAACCATGGAATACATTGATATTCAAATGGAGATTAAGCTGTAATCGGACCTCCACGCTGCATGCAGACAAGAATATGAGTGGTGGAGGAAAAACTCAAGATGCAAATGGCTGAATGATGGAGACAGGAACACCGGCTTCTTCCACAAGCAGGCCGAGGCTAGAAATTTTTTTAATTGTGTGCTTGAGATCCAGGCTCATCACAGGTTAATCAACAAGTTCGAAGACATCAAATCTAAAGCAACTAGGCACTTCAGTGACTTGTTCATTGCCCAACCTATCACTGAAGACGTCAAGCTCCTGAACCTTGTTCCTAGAGTAATAAAAAATAGTGATAATGATACACTAAAACAAAGGATCATGCTGGATGAAATCAAGAAGGTTGTCGATGGTATGGAGGACGATAGAGCTCCGGGCTCCGATGGGTATAATGCCAATTTCATATAAAATTGCTAGGACATTATTAAAAATGACTTAATTATGGCCAGTAAATCCCAGAGGTGTAGCAAAATTGGAGGCAACATGAATTCTGCCTTTTTGGCTCTCATCCCCAAAGATAAGGAAGCTAAATCATTTGATAGGCTCCAGCCTATATCCTTGTGCAACATAGGATATAAAATTATCACTAAGATTATGGCCAGCAGATTAAAACATATCCTGCCTTACCTAATTCTGGGGAACCAAGGTGGATTCGTTAAAGGCAGGAAGATTTGGGATAATATTATTTTAGTTCAAGAGGCTATACATTCTAGTCTGAAGAATGGCAACAAAGGAATGGTAGTGAAACTTGACTTAGCAAATTCTTTCGATAGATTCAGCCACCCATTTCTCTTCCATGTAATGAGGAGATTTGGATTCGCTCTAGAATTTATCTCATGGGTCAAGGCCTGTATCAGAAAGCCATGGATATCCCTACTAGTCAACGGAAGAGCTGCCCCCTTCTTTCAAGCTTCAAGAGGTCTGAGGCAAGGATGCTCACTCTCCCCTCTGCTTTACGCCATCCAGGCTTCAGTTCTAAGTTTTCAACTGGAATATGCCAGGCAAGATCAGGAGCTATCAGGCATTAGGATGGCTAGAGGCACAAAAGATATCAATCATGCACAATTCACGGATGATACTATCTTGCTTGGAGGAGCCAGTCAGATAATAGCTCGTCGTTTCAAGAATGAAATGAACCATTACTGTCACGCCTCCGGAAGCAAAATCAATTTAAGGAAGAGTCAGATCTATGGATGGAATATAAATCCTAGGGAAATGTTATATATTACTTTCTTAATATGGATGGTGTTTTTACCTGGGAGTCCTTTAACTATCTAGGGGTCCCTATTTTCAAATCCAATCCCAAGAGCTCAGCCTGGAATCCTATTGTGGAAAAAATCAAAAGGGAAATCATGGGATGGGGGTCAGTTTGGTTAAATCTGGATGGGAAGGTAGTGTTAATAAAATTTGTTTTGAACAGCTATCTGCTTTATCAATGCTCCCTATTTCTTGCTCCAGCCAAAATAATAACTTAGATTGAAGGTCTGGTGAGATCCTTTCTTTGGCAGGGTGGGAATAATGGGGGGGGGGCAAAAAATTTGCTTTGGTCAGTTGGAAAACAATCAAACTGCCTTGGTCAGAGGGTGGAATTCAAATCAGAGACTTAAGACCTCAAAACTTGGCTATGGGAGCCAAGTTGCTTTGGAATTTGCTTGATCCCAAACCTTCCTGGTGCAGTCGTGTGCTGAAATGAAAATATTTCCCTGAACCGAGGCTCAGATGTCTCGATGGGGAACATGAGATTAAGAATGGATTTTCAATTTTTAAAATCTGTAATAAAGCATTGCCTCAATTCAAATATGAGAGGTATTGGATTCCGCGCAATGGGAAATCGGTCAACCTGTGGCAAGATGCGATTCTAGGAAAGCCTCCTCCACAAATCCCATGACTGCAACACTGGATGGTAGTGTTGGGTTTTAATACTATTTGGGATATTTCTGAATGGGAAATTGAAGAGCCAAATCGATGGGCAGGCTGGGTATTGCCGGAGTGTCCTGAAGAGTTAAAGATTGAAAAAAATGTGTTGCTTAATCATTTGGTTGGGTTAGCTCCGATGGCTAAGTCTAGGAAGGACAGGCATGGCTGGGGAAGGCAATCTGGTAGACATTCAGCGTCTGAGGGATACCAATGATTTACTGCTAACTATAATGTCCCGGCCAATCCAGAAATTTGGAATTATCTGTGGAACTGCAATACGTTGCCGAAGATTCAGATGTTCACATGGTCGTTGATGTATGAGAGAGTGCTTATAGGTGAGAATTTGGAAAAAAGGGGGTCCACTGGTCCATTTAGTTTCCCCCTCTGTGCTGAAGCTTCCGAAAATATCAACCATCTTTTTTTAAAGTGCCCTTATGCTATCTCTGTTTGGAAGGATGTGTTGAAGCGTTGGGGAGACGGAATGCAATTGCCGGACCAAATCCAGGTCTATTTCCTCAAATGGGATAAATTGTATCAGGGAGAGCTGACTCAAAAAAAAGGAGTGAGAGCATGTTGGATAAAACTCCCTAAAATAATATGCTGGTGCATTTGGAATGAAATAAATCATAGAATATTTCAGGACAAGATTCAGCCAGCGTGGAAGACTGTTGTCAAAGTAAATGCTTTGTTCAAGGAGGTTGTCAGTATTTCAAAGGTCCCAAATAACAAAGAAAATTTGACTGGTAAAGAAAAAAATTGGATGCAGAGTCTCAATAAGGCTGTAAATAACATGGCTACTAAAAAATTGGATGAATGGGAGGTCAGAATGGACAAGTCCCAGTTTGAGAACTGGTTAAGAGAAAGGAATATTGTTAAACTATTTTTCGATGGGGCCTCGAAAGGGAACCCTGGAAGAGCGGGAGGAGGAGTTGTTATTGACCCGGGTGGGAAATTCAAGATAGAATACTTTTGGAATATTGGATATAATTCCAATAATATGGCCAAGGCATATGGGCTTTGGCTAGGTCTCAAGCAGTTACAGAAGAAATGAGTGGATGGGGTAATGGTTTTTGGTGATTCCAGGTTAATTATTCAGGCGTTGAATGGGGGAAGAAGGGGCAAGAATGATCGAACAACAAGGCTGATTAATAGAATTAGATCCAAGGCCAAAATGTTTGGGAAGGTCAACTTTTTTCATGTTCTTAGGGAGCTAAATGTTTCGGCAGATCTTACAGCCAATAAATCTATAGATGTAGGTCTCAATGAACTTATTGTTAACTCGGTTGTAAGCATTGATATACCTCCTTAGCTCCATAGTAGGTCAATTGCCTAGAGGAAGTAGAGAATAGGTTGCTTGTTGTAACGAGTTTTCTTTCAACGATTTCTTTGCTGAGTTTTTCAATATAACATAACTGTTCCTGTTAAAAATAAAAAATAAAAAGAATGAAAATACGATAGCTCATATAATGGTGAATATGATAGCATATAAAGAGATTAAGAATGAAAATATGATAGCTCATATAATGGCGAACCATACATAGATGACTTGGTATCATGTTGAAATGTATGGAAGGGTTGTTTTGATGCCCATGAACAACATCCATGTTCATCACTAACTATGGAAAGCTACGTGGTGCTTGTATATGCCTTTAAGTCTTGCACAAGTATTATGACTTTTATGACTTCACTTTTGGATTAGTGCATTTGTTTATAGATTAATCTACATTGGATTAAATAACAAGATTGCATTTGTCTATGTAAAGGGTCATAGCCTAGCAGTTGATGGTCCTTATTTTTTTATGTCACTCATGTGTCTCTTTGAGACGTGTAATATTACACTTTTGTTGATTTTTAATTTGTAATACGGCACAAATAATTGCTCCACTTACCCAAACCCAACAATTCACACCAACTAAACTCTTTGGAAATGTGACATAAAATAATATCAGATGAGATAGTTTTCTTAATGTCTAATAAAACCACAAATAGGTCCACTAGTAGCAATGGCCCTCTGGCAGCTAGGAACACAACCTCACCTCTCTTCTATTGCTGGCACCAAAGATAGGGGGAACTGATGAGATAGTTTTATTAATGTCTAATAAAACCACAACCACAACTACAAATAGGTCAATCAAACTACTAAGTACATTAACGTGGAATAGAAAGTGGAAGTGCAAAAATTATGCACATAAAGTCATGGTAAATGCAAATTTTATCTATACTCAATCAAAATAAAGTTGTAACACAGATATCTTACCTTAACCCACTTCCCCAATCCAACAATTTACACCAACTCAACTCTCTGGAAATGTGACATAATATAAGATGAGATCCCACTTCTGCAACCTCAACAATTCATATCGACCCCACTTCCCCAACCTCAACAACTCACACCAACTCAACTCTTTGAAAATGTGACATATGATAAGACATAGAATAAGACAGGATAAGATGAGATGAGATGAGATGAGAAATGTGACATAGGATAAGATGAGATGTGTGACAAAAGATAAGATGAGATGAGATAGGGTGAAATTGATGAGCTATCTTGGATATTATCTTTAAATGAGGGGAAAAAAATGCTTATTTATTAAAAATTATGAATATTTACTAAAAATTATCAAATTAAATAATGTTATGATATTTCAATTAGCTTTTAAGTTCTCATGCAAATATTAAATTATGATATTAAATAAAGATGATATTTTATTTTCATTTCTTATTGCTTTACAAATACAAAATAAAAATTTAATGAATATTTATTAAAAATTATCAAATTAAATAATGTTATGATATTTCAATTTGCTTTTAAGTTTTCATACATACAAATATTATATTATGAAATTAATAATGTTATGATATTTCAATTAGCTTTTAAGTTTTTACAAATATTAAATTATGAAATTAAGTAAAGTTATGATATTTTATTTACCTTTCTGGTTGCTTT
>LPNX010713797.1:0-10309 GCA_001517045.1 Pseudotsuga menziesii
AATTCAAAATGAAGGATTGCAAAGCAAGCAAAACTCCTTTCCTTTCAGGAGTGAAGCTGGAAGAAGCTGATTCTTCACCGATGGTAAACAATACATTGTATAGACAATTGATTGGATGTTTGTTGTATCTGACACATACTCGACCTGATATTTGTTATGCAGTGAGTGTGGCTTCTAGATTCATGGATCAGCCTCAAGAGATCCATTGGAAATCAGCCAAAATGATCCTTAACTTTGTTCAGGGAACAAGGACACATGGGATCTTCTATAAATCAAAATCTGATCTTGATTTGATTGGATTTATTGACCGTGATTGGGCAGGTGATAGCACAGACAGAAATTCCACATCAGGATATGTGTTCATGCTTGCAGAAGGGCCAATCAGCTGGTCAAGCAAGAAACAGAGTGCCATTGCACTCTCATCTACAGAAGCTGAGTACAGAGGAGTTGTTAATGCAACAACTCAATGTTTATGGTTGCAGGGTTTACTTGGAGAGTGTGGCTTCGAACCAGATTACTCAACTACCATCTACTGTGATAACCAGAGTACCATTCGAATATGCAAGGATCTAGTTCAGAATCAGAGAACCAGACACATTGAGATCCATATGCACTACATCAAAGAGCTTGTGGATGATGGCACCATTCACCTACTCTTCTGTTCATCTTCAGAACAAGTAGATGATGTCTTCACCAAAGCATTTTGTGAGAAGACCTTCAGCAATCTCAAATCACTGCTGGGGATTGCTGATCATGCTGTGAAGCATGAGTGAAGACAAGATTCCAAAATTTTGTTTTACAGTCCATGTTTAAGGGAGGATTTTCCCAAGTTGGTTTTGCCTCTTTCCTTGGTTGTATGGACATGCAGTATGTAAAAGGGTGACTAAGCCTTGTTGCTAGGCCCTATATTTTTGATATATTACTCATAATTCAGGCTTAAGGGTGGGTGTTAGAATAATCAACCCATAGTTTACCCACTTAGACATTAATTTAATTATTTTTGTCTTATTTTCCTAGTTCATGTGTCCCACCTTGTGCAAGTTGCTATTTGCCTATCCATAATGGTAAAACTTGCCTTATTTGACTCATGTAGTGCATGGGAGAGCTAAATGAATCAATTTTGCTTTATTCCTGGCCTCCTAGGTGCCCTTCTTCTTTTTCTGCTTTATTGCCTGCTTTTTCAGTGTTTTAAGGCAAAAGGAAAAGCTAGACTAGGTGAGGTTGACTAGTTTTTTGTCCTACACATCCTCCTCTTTTTTCTCCATGCAAAAGCATGTATGGGCTGCCATTCCACCACTCTTTATCTTGCCTAGGCCTTTTTTCCAATTCGTGAGCTCCATGACAGATTTGGGATCAGCTTTTTACACCTATGGGGGATTTGCTTATTTTTAGTAAGCCTGCTTTATGCTAGATTTGGATGCCTCCTCATGCATTCGATTTATTGATGTATTCTATTTATTTAGCAGCCTATGTTATTATAGGGTTGGCTATTGTACACTTACATAATACAGTTTAATGTTACAGCTCCATTTTCAGTCTCTTTTGTGAGTGATTTTGCATAATCAATTGATAATTGTTGTGAGTAAAATTAATCTATTATTGGGTTTAATTTCCACAACGATCAACCAGAAAGAAATTTAAGGTAGAAGTTCGCTCTAAGCGAAACGAAGAAAGGCACAAGCCATCAGGAAAGACATCGGAGGATCCCAAGATGAATCCTCCTGGTTCGGTAGAGCTCCCACCTGAAGGTTTTGAAGACTTCGATGAGGATGAGAACATTGCATTGCAGCATCCACCATATCTTTTGCTTGTTCGACTAGGATTTCAGCCACCTTGGTGAACAACCAAGTTCACGTTACGCACCCCTTCGCTGCCACAGGGTGTGAAGTTGGTTGGAACGATGACAGGAAAATTAGACCGGCTCAAGTACGCTGACCACGATACTAATGATCGTGGGAAGTTTCCGCAGTTCGCACCGAGGAAATACTTGCTCTCCGTCCATTATCTGGAGGCTAGAATGACATTACTTGAAGTGAAACAATGGGCTGCTGGCTTGAAGCAAGCTAGCTTGTTGAAGATGCTGAATGTCCCCCACTTTGGTCGCAGCATGCAGGTTACCATGGTGGTCAAGTAGCTATTGGCGTTGGTGCATGATGGACACATATAGAAAGGAAGCCAAAAAATAAATATTGATGGAAAGTTGATTCATAGGATTACAGGCTTACTGAAGGAAGGGCCTGATCCTGGGATTGAATTTGTTGGAAAGCATGAAGATACGAAGCTGGTGCAGCACATGAAGGACCGCTTCGGTTTGACAAAAGGAAAGTAAGGGTATCAGACCTCGACAATTCAACACCAAAACATTCGCTTTGCCGCAGAAATCCTAGCATGCAAACTAATGCGGAAGTGCAGACCTAATGAAGTACCTGCCCCAGTTGTCAGTATTGCTGCGAACTGTGCCAAAGGCTACAGTTACAAATAGACAGAGTACATTGCTAAAGAGTTCCTTGCAGATGTCCGCAATGCATAGGAGAAAGGTAGACTCTTTCATTATTCATGGTTGTTAGTGCTTATTGCACTGGTAGGATGGAGAGAACCTACCGAGGCACAGTTTGTTTATGTGCCTCTGAAGATGCCTGGTGCAGCAAGGTACGCATCTCTTTGGGTTTCATAGGATAAAGCCTTACATCAGATGACGAACTACGTGTTCGCCTTCTATTCGATGAGTATTTCATATGAGATCCTAAAAACACCACGGCTCAGTAATGAGCAATTCTCTCAGTATACTGGAGTGGCCAACTTCAAGGTTGACATGCATAATGTCTTCATCCAGGCCCGCGCAGATAACAAACATGCATGGTGGAAATTACCATACATGGTAAACCAGGAAAACATCATCGCCATAGTTCAGCAGTGGCCGGCTGAACGGATGAAGGACGCAGGAACAAGGCCCAACATACCAGTCCCCCCAGTAACATATGTGGGCGTAGGTCCTAGTCAGATGCAGCAGAATGACCCACTTGAAGAGAGCAAAGAACAAGATGAGTCACAGCAGAGCGAAGGTGACTAGGGTGGAGATGACATAACTGGTGAATAAGAAGAAGAATCGGTCAAAACCATCTCAGACCCCAATCACCCAGATAAGCGCAAGTCTCCCAAAGTAGAGGAAGTGACTAAGCCTTGACCTAGAAAGAAAGCTAAGGCATCGAAGGGCAAGAATATTGTCGAAGAGCTTGCTTTGACAATTGAGGAGCTTGATCAGGCTCTGATGAAGTCTACAGAGGTATTGTCTAGCAAATGGGTAGAGTTTACTGCTACACACCTTGATGCGCTCACTGACGTAGCACAACGAATTGAAGAACTTAAGGTGTTAGCGAAAAGATCAAAAATTGGCGCTGCAACAAGCAGTGCCCCAGTAGGCGCCCAGCCAGATACAAGACAATGGCCAACCAGAAACAACAGAGGACAAGTACCAAGTGCAGCCCTTATAATAACTGACGCAGCATCTCGATCACAGATGAGCATGACAGTTGAGATAGATTACACCAAGTTGTCTATACCGGAGCTGCATCTTTGTCAATTGGCACTCATGAAGGAGATCCGAGAAGGAGATAACTACTCACACATGCAGTTAGAGAATACCACGAAGAAGAGTGAGAGCCTCACAGTGTAGTTGGAAGAAGCTGAACAGAAGAAGAGGGAAGCAGAAAACAAGCAGGCTACACTAGTGCAAGTGTTGGATGAGATAGGTCGAAGTCTCCTTGACTTTGACATGTAGGTTGAAGAAGAACCAGAGCAAAGAATAGTCAAGCTGAAAGACTATGCACAACAATCTTGAAGCCAGATAGAGAATATGAAATTAGAACATGAGGCCCAGATTGCGGAGCTTCAGCTTCGCCTCATTCCTGAGAGTCCACCTACGGTTAGGGAACAACGTCACATAGATATTTAAGCCTCAGTAATGAAGATCTTAGATCTTGTGAGCAGTGCATCAAAGCTACTAGACGAAAGTGTCAAGGCTTGGGCAAACTTGCAGGACAACCCAGAAGTCGAAAATTTGCAGGAAACTATCAAGCAGTGACAGACAGAGCTGGATGCAGTAAAAGCAGAAATTAAGACATTTCCCCCTATGCAGAATATGCTTAAGGTGAAGCATAGTAACGAGCTCCAGCAAGAAATTGAGTCTTGCAGAAGGAAAGAAACACTGTTAGTAAGCTCCGTGAAACCCCTCATTAACGAGGCTTTGGAGTTGAGCACTGCTGCGGACAACCAGCTCAAATTCCTGAAGGAGTATGATGCATTTGCACAGGAAAAGGCCAATGAAGCCTCTGCAGCAAAAATGTAGGAGATAGTGGAGAAAGAGCAAGCAAACAACGATATCATGCGCAGCCTCAACAAGCAGTTTACTATCTTCACCAACAAGATTCTTCCACCTGAAAAGCAGCAGAGTGTCCCAGGACGGGACACTGGTGAGTCTTAGGGGCCTGTTGGGGCTCAAGCCTTGAAGTTCCTTAATTTTGGCAACTATGTGGTTTTGGTGCGAAGCTTGTAAGCAGAGTTGCAGCCCGAAATATTCTTAGGGGTTTCCGGGTTGGGTCAAAGCCCCTCTTTTTGTAAACGTCCCATGGTTTTTGGGTACCCATGGTTTAAGCCCATGGTATTGTAATAGTGAACTTGTATAAATAGGCACTTATGTAGAGGAGTCGAGGAGGTTTTTTTGCATTATGATGATAATGTGATGCAAAGAAACTAAGGTCTATTTTTGGGGTTTAAGGTTAAGTCCCAGCTGAGTGAGTGGATGACCTTTGCAACTGAGTGCGCAGAGGGTTTTGGAAGAAAGGTTCTGCAGTTAAGTGTGCAGTTTTTGCGCTGTTGAGAAGATCTGCAGTTGAGTGCATAGATCAGAACTATGTGTTTTGTAAAGAGTTGAATATAAATGCAGTTCTATGGACATAACCCCTACACTGGGGGTGAACCACGTATATCTTGTGTAGTGGTGGTTCTGTGTATTTTGTTTCTGTTATGTTTTTATGCATTTGATAAGTAGATGAATGATAAAGTAAGATAAATTGCTAAGTATTAACTTTGCTGTGAATTCCCAATTAAGGGTTAAGCAAGAAGCTATCTTTTATCTAAACTGTGAAGTTATTTAAGTGAATGTTGAAGCTCTGTATTGCATAATTATTCTTTGTTAAGGCTAAAGGTATAGTAATATCCCTCTTGCGCCTACAGAAACCTGATTCTACGGCACCCCATAGCTGTTTTAGGTGAGACTGCAACCTGTTCGCAGGTTGTTTCCGAAAGGGCCAACACTGTGGGTCTTTTTTTTGGTGTGAAGATAAAAGCATAAGAACCTAGGTCTACTCCATACACCCAACAACATTTATTCTACAAGTTCTAGTGATGCACATTCCAAAAGAATTGAATTGCGAGAAGATAAAATATGTGCGACACATTTTCTCGAGAAATTTGAAAGTGAAATTTATAAATACACCAAGCATTCACATAGAGCACAATGGAAATACCTTCAATTCAAACATTCCCATGAAAATTTTCCAGCTGGAACAATTTTGTCTGTGGTTGATTTTGAAGAAAACTACACATTTGCTGCACAAAAAGAGATTGAAAGTGAATACTATCATTCTGACCAAGTTTCAATATTTGTCCATGTTCTATATAGACATTCTCAACAAGATGTTGATGGCATTGAAAGCACGTATGACAATCGAGATGTGATTAAAGAATATCACTTTTATATCAGTGATGATCATACACATGATACACATTTTGTTCAACATTGTATTGAAATTTTTTTCTATGATTCACTAAAAAGTCGTAAAGTTAAATTCAATGAACATTGGATATGGTCGGATGGATGTGTGGGACAATTTAAATCTTCACGATCATTTTTTGGTTATGTCGACTTCATAAAGCAATGAACATTAAACATTGCTGGAATTCCTTTGAAACTGGACATGGAAAAGGTGAACATGATGGTGCAGGAGCATGTGTAAAAAGAGCACTTCGAAGATGGCGAATGAACCATTCTTCTAGACGATTCCATTCAGCTACAGAGATTGTCCAATGGTTTAAATCAAATCTAAGCCATGATTGTAGTCAACAATCAAAAGATGTGCACAGGTATGTACATTATTTTTTTAATTTATATTAATTGTCAATTTAAAAAAAATTATTTACTAACATTGAAGTATTTGGACACTAACATTAAAAGTTGTCATTTGCGATTTATCATTTATTGTGTAGGTTTTTTTGGTTTGTTGGGGTCCAAGATATAAATATATCAATACCATACAAGGATAGCACCATACATGGGGCTAGAGAACTTCACTCTATTCAAACAAAATCCTTCAAAAACGTGTTTGCATTTGACAGTAGAAAGCAAACATGTTTTTGTCATATTTGCACTGAAAATTTTGAATCTACAAAAGTTTGTGAAAACATAACGAACAACTACGTAAAAAATTGGAAACCCAAAGAGATTAATCCAAAAGGGAAAATGCCACTAGAAAGCATAGAAGAATTAGAATCAGAAGAAATAAAAATATCATCTGATGGCGATAGAATTTTAGATCTTGTTAGAGAAGGTAATGATGTTGTTGATTGTTCATTATTGTCCATCACCTTATGTTTATATAGTCAATTTAATTCACTTAACTCTAACGCCAATTGTAATTTACACAGGAGATATTTTCGTTGTGATTGCACCTTTAGACAACAATGAAAATGTAAAATATTATTTGATGCGATGCATTGAAGGAAAAATGAAGTTATTGGAGGACTACAATGACAACAGATTTACATACGAGAGAGGATCCATCATTTTAAAAGACTATTTTTTGTTGCAGACCCGTATGACTGAAAATTATGTCTACTTTCAGGATTATGAACCTGATGTTATATGTTGTCAGTATAGTCATTTAGTATGTGCATCTCGAATAAAATTGGTACAAGTTGCATAAAAAAAAACTTAAAAAATAAAAAATGGAAACTGTCCAATCATGACCATGAACAGATAATTGAGGACGAAATTCCATTGTGATGTTTTTAACTATATCATTTCTTGTTTTATGTTAAGATTGGCTATCATGAAGTCATAGAACTTTAATTTATTAAAATTCAGAATCAAGTTGCTAATGTTACCTTTGATCCAGGAGGATCCAAGAAGGAAAAATTTTGAAGTCCTCCAATCTCAGAAAAACTAGCACTAGATAGAAGGTCTCGTCGAGACGATTCCAACGACGTTCGTTTCACCTCAAACGGACTCCGTATGAGAAAGTTATCGCATTCTGTTCCATAAGGTCAACAGGCAAATTTGGCAAAGAGGTGCCACGTGGCACCACTGACAAGGTGACACATGGCATCCATACTGTACAAACATGATGATGTGGCACCACTCAGAGGATGACACATGGTATCCATACAGTACAGACCAATCACAAGGTGACATGTGGCATGATGACATGGCATGCTACATGGCATGCTGATGTGGCATGATGACATGGCATGCTGATATGGCATGATGACATGGCATGATGATGTGTCATGCTGACATGGCATGCCGATGTGGCATGATGACATGGCATGATGATGTGGCATGGTGAAATGGCATGATGAAGTGGCATGATGACTAGCATGCATGCATTTGTGCTTAAAATGAGTTTTAGGACATTCATGCATTTATTCATGAGAAATTGTAAAATGATTAATATTTGAAGTGAGTGGAAAAATTACTCACATATTACTCATTTATTTTATTCCTTGAGTTGTTATGAAGTTAATGCATGGTTGTAACCAAAAACAAACATGCCATATTTGTAAAGAAGTTGTAACAAGTTGGTTTATGGTTGAAAAAAACCAACATGCTATTTAAAAGAAGGATTTTGGTATGTAATGGATTATTGTTGGATTTTGTAAATGTCATTATGGGAAAGTAACTAAATGTGAAAACCCATGGACATGTGGGCATGAACCATATTTTTGGTTTATGTTCTTAAAAGCCCAACCACATGAAAACCAACTTAGGGAAGTTGTAACCAAGGCCAAGATAGGAAAATTAGTTGCAACCAAAGGAATCCATGAGAGTCATGTGAAGAAGGGCAAGCCAACCTATATAAACCCATTCATTTGCCATTTCCCACTCATGCTTTGGAGTGGAGACTTTGTAGCTAAAGGAGAGAAGGGAGATTACGTAGCTCTGCAGGAGGAAGGTACGAGTGTTTATACTCGTTTTAAACCGTCTTTAGGCTTCGGAGTTGCTGGAAGCAGTCTTGTTGTGTTTTGGGCAGCGGTTCTCATCCTAAACATTGTCGCCAAGGTATCATTGTATCATTGCCATGTATTTTGCCTTATGCTGAGATTATAGATCGGCCCTCCTATTGAGAAGCAGGCCCGGAGACGTAGTCCATCCTGGACGAACTCCGTTATCAACTTGTTATCTTTGTGTGCATATTGTCTATGCTGTTTGGTTCTCTTCTTGTGAATTTGTGAGCTTCATTCATGCTCTTTATGCAATTCATGTTAACGTCATAGAGTAGCAAAGATCTTGTTTCCGGATCAACCTTAGTAATAAAAAATATTAGAATTCAAAATCAAGTTGCTAATGTTACCTTAGAAAATTTATGGATTGAGCTATAATTTATTAGAATTCAGAATCAAATTGCTAATTTTACTTTAGTAATAAAAAATATTCCTATCAAAACTTCTTAACATTCCTAACCATTCCTAACATTCACTCATACATTCATATATTTTCGCCTATCAAATCTTCCTAACATTACTAACATTTCCTAACATTCATTTTTAACATTCCCCACATTGATTCCTAACATTCCCCACATTGATTCTTAACATTAGATTGCATCTAACATTCCTAACATTCCTAAAATTCTCAACTTTTCAACACTAAAAATATGTTACATATACAAACATACATAAATTTACTAATACATACATTCATATAATTGCACCTATCTAAACTTCCTAACATTTCCTAACATTCATTCTTAACATTCATATATTTATACCTATCAAAACTTCCTAGTTCCTTTCCTTACATTCATGTATATTTGCACCTATCAAAAATTCCTAGTTCCTTTCCAAACATTCATGTATATTTGCACCCATCTAAACTTCCTAACATTTTCCTAACATTGATTTCTAACATTCCCTGGACATTGATTTCTAACATTCCTTGAACATTGATTCCTAACATTCCCCACATTGATTCTTAACATTAGATTGCACCTATCAAAACTTCCTAACATTCCTAACATTCCTAAAATTCTCAACATTCATATATTTGCACCTATCAAAACTTCCTAACATTCCTAACATTCATAAAATTCTCAACATTCATATATTTGCACCTATCAAAACTTCCTAACATTACTAACATTTCCTAACATTCATTTCTAACATTAACATTCCCCATTCCCACATTCACTCCTAACATTCCCCATGTTCATTCTTAACATTAGCATTCCTCATATGTTCATTCTTAACAAATTGGATTGCTTTCATTCTTAACGCTAAAATTTCCCATATTCGTTCTTAACATTCCTAACATTCCTAACCTTTAAATATACATGTATATAATCCAAAAAACAATATCTAAGATCAATGTATGTATGTATATGATAGTTATAACTCCCAGTTCAATGTTATTCCAATGCCAATGCATATATTTATACATTTCAGGTGGTGGTTGAGATTCCGATCAGCCTATCCATATTCCTACGTAACTGTTCAGCTTCCTATTTATTTATTTATTTATTTACAATAATCCCTAACGGATTATATTCTAACAATCCCCCTCTTAATCCGAAGGGGTGTTCGTAAGTCCGAGCATGTTTCTGAATCTTTCAAACTTTTCTCGTCCAAGCGCTTTGGTGAAGATGTCTGCAATTTGATCATTTGTGGAACAATGTCGAAGATGGACTATCTTGGCCTCTACATGATGTCGAATCAAATGATACTTTGTGTTGATGTGTTTGGTTTGATCATGGAATCTAGGATTCTTAGCCAGCTTGATTGCAGAAGTATTGTCGATCAATAATGGTGTGGAGTCCTCTTGTTTTTCTTGCAAATCTTCAAGTATCTTCCTGAGCCATACTATTTCTTTCATTGCTTTAGCTGCAGCCACATATTCTGCTTTTGTTGTTGAATTTGCTGGAACTGACTGTTTGTGTGATCTCCATGAGACAACTGCTGATCCAAGACTCATAGTGTATCCAGAATTTGATACTCCTGTCTCCTTATCGCCATCAAAATCTGAGTCTGAGTACCCAAT
>LPNX010713797.1:12046-37713 GCA_001517045.1 Pseudotsuga menziesii
CAAAAGTCATAAAATACTTATTCCCATTTGCTAAAGGAGTTGGCATTGGGCCACACAAATAAGAATGCACTAACTCTAATTTCCTACTTGCTCTGAAATTAGATTCATGGAATGGCAGCTTACTATGTTTCCCTAATATACATGCATCACATTTGTTCTTCTCTTTGGGAATGGTGGAAAAACCAAATACACCATTATTTCTCAACAAACAAAGACTGTTATAATTTAGATGACCAAATATTGCATGCCACAATGAGCTAGATGACATATTACCTTCTCCATGCTGAGAGAGGTAGGCATAGTTCTGAAATCTTGCGGATGAACCCTTGAGCTTCAGCATCTTTCCATCTTCGTATCCAGTCATGATGACTTGGTTGTCAGAGGACTTTCTTATTTCAACGATTCCATCAAACATGTGGATGGAATGGCCTTGCCGTCGAATCTCCACCATGGACAACAGGCTTCTCTGCAACTCTGGAAGATAAAGAACATTCTTCAACAAGAAATCAGGGAATCCAGGCATCTTCAGTCGAATGGTGCCCATTCCCTTTGAATTAATACTTGACTTATCTGCAAAGTAAACTATGCCATCTATTGTTTCATTAAGTTCTTCAAAAAAATATTTTCTAAATGTCATGTGTGATGTTGCACCGGTATCAAGCAGCCAACAATATTTGTAAGATGAAAGTGAAGTCATTTCATTAATTCCAAGATTACAATGTGCAACAATACAATGAGCAGAATTAGAAGATTTACTAGCATTTTGATTTTTACTGTCATCTTTCTTCTGGTTATGCTTGTCTTTGATGGAGTCTCATTAAGCCCAACACTCATCTGATGTGTGCCCAGTCTTTCCACAATGCTTGCACTGCATATCTGATCTTTTGGTGAAGTTATTTCTGCCCCCTCTACCTCTGAAGTTTCTTCTTCCTCTGCCTCTCTTGCTGCTTTCTCCTTTGGGATGATCCTTGGATTGGTCTTTGGTGTGGTTCTTTTCTTTTTGAGCAAAGCAAAGTGATTCTCCAGAATGCTCGGTTGTCTTCTTACCAAAGGATTTCTCTCTGTCAACTATCTTCTCTACCAGGGTGTCAAATGTGAGTGATTTGAACTTGTCACTAGCTTGCAATGACTCAAGATAGTTGGAGTGAGTAGGATACAAAGATTTTACAAATGCTGCAAGAGAAAGATCTGGTTTCATACCAGAGGCTTAAATCTTGTGCATGATGGCTTTAATTTCAGAGGCAACTAACAAGGGATCATTATCTTTTACTTCAAGACTGAATAGTTTTAACATTAGTTGAATAACTTCCATTTCAGAGTGTGAATCATACAGTTCTTTTAATATTTTTAGTGCTTCAAAACATGATTTTGTAGACAATATGTGCTGGATCACCTCTTCACTGACAGTGGCAGTGATTACAGCTAAATCTTTCTTGTCTTTTGTTCTCCAAATGGCCTTCTCTTTCTCTAATTTTGGAGGTCTTGGTTCTATGGTTATGGGCTTTCCAGCTTCTGTCTCTATTGTGCTGCCTTTGCAAATTCCATCCCAAAGGTCATTGTAGATGAAGGTAGATTTGATCTTCCTCCACCATTCTGAATAGGTGTCTTTGCCAGTGAGGGTGGCACCGACTATAGATGCTATAGATTTCATTTTACAACTATTAGTGTAATTTACAAAGAGAAATAGAAAAATAATAAACTTGCAGGTCTACAGTCTCTTCCAAGGTGAATACAATGCAATTTTATAGAATATATATCAGTCAATACAAAATATATCAGTCATACACAGGCTTCTTTAATACAAAGTATATCATTCATACACAGGCTCGCTTGATATGTAGGCAGCTCGATAGGTTCAGTAGCATTTTAGGAAGTAGATAGTAGCATGCATACACCAGCAACATATATACACCAGCATCTATACACCATTATTCTTCAACACAATATATATATATATATATATATATATGATTGGTCTTCACTGACAGCAGCATGTATACACCAGCAACATAAAAAAGTTTCCAGAAACCACGCACAATAGCTCCTAATCTTGGAAGAACACAGCTCATGCACGATGTTCGGGTGCAATCATGCCATCATTCAGATAACAAATGGACTCTAATAAAGAGAGATGCAGCTTCAGCTCTCGACAGCACCAGTGCTCACAAATCCTCCCTTCATGCAAACATCAAATGAAAGCATCTCACGGGTTTAGTCTTTTTATGTCTTGAACTCATATGATTCATATAAAATCAGTACTTCAAATATAACTTGCCACAGCTTAATGGACTCGGATTCCAAACAATAGGAATGGAATTTACAAATGTCAAAAAGAAACAATCATCTCTTCAACAGTCTTAATTAAAGTTGGAAAGTCAGCAGTATATCCGAATGGAATTATAATTTGCCAATCGTTAACAGTTTCGTATTTACACTTGCAGCTACACGTGAAATATTAATTCCCGATATCTTTACAACAATGTGATAGCCAAGAAAATCCAATAAAAGAGGGCCAATAGTCAGATTATAAAGATGGTCTCACTTGCTTACAACGCTCCTGCATAAAACTAGGGCACAATTAGGGTTTATGCATCTCCATAGTGATGATCATATTTTCAGTCTCCACACAGATACTATGCAGACCTCTTGAAGAGAATAGCCTCCATGCATAGCTGAGGTAATAAGGGAGGTCACAGCTTGTGGTGGGAGTGGCACACGATCCTCTCAACACAAACGTGGAGGACGACGAGCAGTATTCAACTCAGTCTTCAGTCTCAGTAAAGGTCTCATATCCAAATGAAACGACTCCGGGTATTGATAGACTCAAGATGTAGCTAAGCACAATGCAGTCTCGCAAATGAGGCAAATGAGAAGAGAATAATGCAGATATCAGACTTCACCATATATTAGTCTTGAGAAGAGATATCAACACAGATATCAAGAGATATCAACGCAGTATTATTTCTCCAATACTACAGTCTTCAAATGATGAAGCAGAAGGCTGTAAGCGAGAGAAATCGACTGATAGGTATTGTGTAGGCTGTGTGAAAACTCCAAGGCGTGATTCACCAAACTTTAAAATAATCACCAGACTATAAGTTTCACACAGAATAATACTTATCAGACTTCTGGCGGGATTAGGGTTTCACGTGGAGGTTATGAGAGTGCACAGGATATTGCTCTAGTTAAGGCGTGTAGCAGCATAAGAAAAACTCAGGATTAGGGTTTCCTCTACAAAATCGTAGCACAAGATTAACACATACAAATGAATGTGCACAGGCTGGGAGAGGAGTAACGCACACAAACTAGTAGACTGATGGAGCAGGCAGTCTGGCACTGGATTGGCAAGCAGAATGCCAGGACTGAAATGCAACAGGCAGGAGTTATGGCTAATACCCAAGCTCTGATACCACTGATAGGTATAACTCCCAGTTCAATGTTATTCCAATGCCAATGCATATATTTATACATTTCAGGCGGTGGTTGAGATTCTGACCAGCCTATCCATATTCCTACGTAACTGTTCAGCTTCCTATTTATTTATTTACAATAATCCCTAACAGATTATATTCTAACAGTATATAATCCAAAAAAACAATCATGAACATGTGAGTTCAATGTACATGTATATAATAAAAAAATATTCATGAACATGTGAGTTCAATGTATATGTATATAATAAAAAAAACATTCATGAACATGTGTATAATCCTAAAATTAAGCTCCTCAATGTCTGAATCAAAGAAGTCCACCACTATCCTCCACTAGGGTCTTCCCTTGGAGTCATAACAATCTGAAACATGTATAAAAATAGATTATGAATATCATAAATTATTTAAACAATTTTAAATTAAAATAAAAACATTAAAACACTAAACTAGTATATAGAAGATCAATACAATTATTAACAAAATTACCTCAAATTCTCTATCATTCAATGGAGTCTTCTCTTTGCCTCTAAAATGTGGAGGAGACCCAAGCTGCAACATCTATAAAAATAGTTTATAAATTTTACAAATTATTTAAAATATTTTAAACTAAAATAAAAAAAATAAAATATTAAACTTACAATTCCACCACTATCCTCCAATGGAGTGTTCCCTTTGCCTCGAAAGATTGAAGAGACCCAAGCTTCAACATATATACAAGCAATTTACAAATGTAAAAAATGATTTAAACTAATTAAACTTATATATCAGAGAACGATTTGGGTAATATTACATACCTTGAAGAAGAAACATGTAAAAACATTACTACTTTCGCTTCCTCTAAATTTTATGTGTAGATGTGTAGATATCAGTCGAGGAGTAATAGGAGTCATAGATTTGATCAATCATATCTGTAACTCCAAATAATCCATGACCCATATCTACAAATAAAGATAAATGACTGTTCTTTATATCAATGACACTGCAACCATAGATGATAAGGAGGAATCATCTCTACCACTATCGCCACGTCGATGATCAGATGAATGTGAACTATACAATAAGCTTGAATTCGGAGGTGAAGTCGATAATATTTGTTTTTTATTTCGGACACCAACTTCTGAAAAATGTGATGACCTCCTACGCTTCTGTCTCAAAGGATGCTCTCTTTCCATATGATATGATATCTACAAGTTTACAGAAATATCAATTTCTACATGTTAATTAATCAACTTCAAAGACCTAGCTACTATAAAAACTAAGATTTCAATAAGGACCTAGATATCCCTAATATTATCTAGTAGTTCTTTAAATGATTATAGCTAATTTATTATCTGTTTCCATTTGATATGATATCTACAAGATTACACAAATCAACTCATATCATGTTCAAATTCTACATGTTAATTCCTCATCTTCAAAGACCTAGCCACTAAAAAAATTAAGTTTTTAATAAAGACCTATATGTCCTTAATATTATCTAATATATCAACTCATAACATATTCAAATTCTGCATGTTAATGCCTCAACTTCAGAGAACTAGCTACTATAAAAACTAAGTTTTTATTACCTAGATGTCCCTCATATTATCTAATAGTTCTTAAAATGAAAATAGCTACACTATTGTTGGATGTATGAGAAATTAATGTAGCAATCTCTGTGTTTTTTATGTGTTTTAGATTTTTAAAACTACCTTTCTAATAAAGACCTAAATGTCCATAATATTATCTAATAGTTCTTAAAATAAAAATAGCTACACTATTGTTGGATGTATAAGAAATTAATGTAGCAATCTCTGTGTTTTTGATGTATTTTAGATTTTTAAAATTAATGGAACCAATATCATCAAATATGAAATTAAAGCTACATTTCTTTATGTCAACTACAAATATTTTCATTATTCCATAAAATAATAAAAAATATCCCTTATCATAAGTAAACTGATCAGAGTCAGAGTTGATGAACTCTGCATGGACAAAGTTGATGAAATCTGCATGGACAAAGTTCATCAACTCTGTCCACATGGATAGAGTTAAGTTCATCACTTCATGTGAACAAAGTTAATCAACTCTATCCATGGACATAGTATTCATTCATGAACTTTGTCCATGGACAGATTTAATACAAATATTTTCCTTATTATACCTATGAACTTAGATTAAAATTTAAAAAAAATGCACAATATCTTAATATAATAGTAAGTATAAATTGTAACTAATAAGCATTATACAAGTTATATGTTTCTTTTATGATTTAGATTAAAAATACATAAGATCAAACATATCAGTAATAAAAAAATATGATGTTTTATGTGTAATAATGTTTTTTTTATGATTTATATTAAACCTACTAAAATACATTTTGCTAAGTAAAGTTATCAGGGAAAGAGTTGATGAACTCTGCATGAACTATGTTTTGCTAAGTATAATCCATTGTCTTGTCTATTTGGACAGATTTGATTTACTCTGTCCATTTGGAGAGAGTTCTTCAACTTTGTCCATCTGGACAGAGTTCATGAACTGTCCATCTGAGTGTTGATCAATTCTGTCCAAATGGATAGAGTTCATCAACTCTGTCCATTTTATTTAAATTATTAAATATAATTTAAGCTAAAAATATTTCATTCTAATTAAAATAGATTATATCAAATTCTAAAAACATAGAATTTATAATTAAAATTAACAAAACTTTATTGATGGTCATGAATAAAAAATCCTTTAGATTACAATTTAAAAAGTAATAAATTCGACTCATAGCATTGGGTGATTAAAAAAAATGGAATCCTACCTCGAGATTTTCTGTTGATCAACTCTGTCCAAATGGATAGAGTTCATCAATTCTGTCCAAATGGATAGAGTTGATCAACTCTGTCCACATTTGCACAGAGTTCATGAACCCTGTCAATTTGGACAGAGTTTAACTCTGTCCACCTATTTCCCCATTGTCAACCAGGTTTAAAGCATCTATTCATAAATTGACAAATTACCATATAAATTAATTTTTTAAAACTTTAATAAACAGGACAACAACATTAAGGGCAGGGATTTTTGAAATGGTTTAATCATTTTTTTTATTAAATTCTTCTAAACTCTATCCAAATGGACAGAGTTGATTAACTCTGTCCAAATGTGGACAGATTTCATCAACTCTGTCAAAATATGGATAGAGTTCATCAACTCTGTTAACATGGACATAGTTCATGTATGAATACCTTCGACATATAGATATTAACTAAAATTAAAATTATAAGAATTATACAATACCAATTAACATATGCAAACTTTAACTCTGCAATACTACAACGAAAAATGAATGCCATTGACTACAACAAGAGATAAGTCACATATTCAATGTTTCAGATTATAAAAGCAATTTCATAAAAATTTACCTGACAAGGGGTAGCACAGAAAGACCAGACCACGAACAGAACCTCCAAGAAAAGACCACAAACACCACCACGAAGTGACCTCCACGAATAGACCTCCATGCCGAACAGACCTCCACGCTGAACAGACCATTACGAAGCAATCAACACAAACATACCTCAACCCCGAAAGGAAACTAGACAATATTCGGCCTCCACATCGAACAGACCATCACAGCCTCCACGCCAAACATACCATCACGAAGCAACCTCCACGAACAGACCTCCACGCTGAGAGGAAACTAGACAGGTAGAGGGGTGCCGAGATGGCATATGTACACGTTAGGAGGAGCGGTGACATGGATGGGGATGACGGGTAACAACAAACAAATCGGGTGGCAGGAGAAACATGATAGGATGAAGACAAATGGCTGCAGGTGAAAATAATGAAAATGGGGTCGATGCTGACCTTTTATGCGAAATAATTATTCGGCCGAACAATTATGCAGCCAAATACTTGTTTGGTCGAACAACTATTCGGCCGAACAAGTATTCGGCCACATAATTGTTCGACCGAATAAGTATTGAAACGACCGTAAAAATTACCGGCCGACTATGCATTCTGTCAAATTAAACGGTTCATCGTTAAGGTTATTCGGCCGAATAATGATAATCATTCAGCCGAATAAATTCATTATTCGACCAAATAAATATAGTTATTTGACCAAATAACATCCGCTATGTTGTTTGGACACCTGATTCTCACGGAAGTGTTACCCAACTTCACGTTTTCACCGAATGGTGACAACACCATTGCTTTCAATGGTGCAAGGCGTTGGATATACGGCTATGTAAAATTTTATATTAATGTACGGTGGTGATTTTATACAATATTATCTTACTGTGTATATATCGTGTTTATGGTTTTTAATTGACAACTTTGGTAAATTCGTGTTCATTATGTATTTGAAATATTTACAGTGTTGCTTGACTTGAAAGCCATGCCATTACTTGGAAATGGCACTCTTTCCATGTAGTGTAGTGAGTGTATTGTTTTAAAGTTGTTCGAGATGCTTATTGGGCAATGGTCGTAACTGTTTGGGTTTAACGTTATGAATGGAACCATTGACAGAGTTTTCACTTAAGGGTTTAGCATTTGTATAAATGGCCATGAGCCATGAAATGGTTACGACGTGTAAAATGATTTGGGGTTTTAAATTTCTGTGTAGAAGATAAGTGAATCGTTACAATGTTTGGTAAAGCCGATAGTGAATCCTATAGGATTTGATGTGGTGATTTTTAAATGTATTATGGATGAAATCCAAAGGATTCGATCTTGGGTCATAATGGTTGTAAAGGATATGTGTGTGAAGTATCTTGGTTTTGGCAAAACTTCCCACAGGATTCGATCCAGTGACCCTTTTGCTTATAAGCTATATTTTAATGAGTTTTGGATAAATGTATTTTATGTATTAATTGTATAGTTTGGTTATTATGAATTTGGTAATGGTGCTTGCATACCTTAGAGGTTTTCTATATATTGACTATATATTTGATTTATGGATTACTTATAATAATGAGAATGGTTTGTTTATAGTCTTGTTTTTAATTATAATATGCATACATACCATTAGAGGTCTCAATGGTTTTACCTTGGCATTCGTAGCTTGTTATTTTGATTATAGTTTTGTTTAGAGCTTATACTAATACTATATATACTAGTTGGTATAATTATTTTAAATATAGGTCTGCTGGCAAATGAAATCTGCCGGTAGAATCCATATATAAATATATATATAGGATCCGTTTTTAGTAGTTCTCAGCCTGGGAAAATAAATTTAACAAGAAGAAATAAATTGTAGACAAGAGTTTAGAAATAAATCATAAACCCTTTAAATTATAAAATAGGAAATGAATTTCAGAAATAAACCAGAACACAAAACCCTTAAATACTTGGTTAGGAAAAAGGAATTTCAGAAATCAACTATAGAAAAGATGACCTAGTTTATAGCATGTAACTCCTACATAATCATTAATACTTTAACCTACCTCAAATGGTAAAACTTGTATAGTTTACAAGGAAAAATAAAGAACCTCATACCTGCAAGATGGAGCTATTTCAATGGCTGAAATCCTGCACACTCAAATACCCAACATTAACAAGTTCACAAACAGATCTGACCTCTGTATAGATAACCAAATCACTTGGGAACTACCACGTTCCACCCAACCATGACCCGGAACTGTTCGTGTTTTCAATCCGGATTCCCCCGAGCTGGTTCCAACATGCAAGTAGCTTAGAGCTCCTAAGGTAAGGCTTCCCTAACTGGGATATCATGTTCTGAATCAGTTCCTTTTTTCCTCTTAGGAAAATGTTCTCCAAGAACTATCTTGAGATTAATGAGGCATAAAATGAATCACCCAAAAAGATGGAAGATCCCCAAGCCTCTCTTTGGCTTGGGTCTTTATAAGCATACTTTTCAGTCAAAGGGGTAGTTAAATCAAGAATCATTTGATTTCTTGATTTAACCATTTTATTTAATTTAGGAACTTTTAATATTTAACCTAGTAACTTTTAACTAGCTCCTATTTGGACTCTTGTAGGTATTATAATATTTAATTATCTTTTAGTAATAATAATAATAGATGGAGCCTTTCTTTATTTCTTATACTATTAATATTATTTCTATGCTTAGTCTTTATACATATCATGTATAAAATATATACTTGTATATATTATTTGTTAACATTTGTCTTTAAGTATCATATAACATGATCCCTAAACTTAGGAAAATTTCTTCATTAAGACCTTCACGTAGGTGGTTAGGTCTACTAGGATAGGCAACTCTAAACATCCTTGCATGTTGGATTCCCTCATATAACATGGTAGTTCTTCAGTACTTGATGAGATACATAAATTCAAAGTTTCATTTAATCACTTACAAATAAGTCATATAAGATCAATATTTTACTCAATTCGTTTTCACTCGACATAATTAATTCTTTTTAGTAACTGCTAGTGCTTATCTAGATCCCATACTTAACGCTAAAAAAAAGGAGTTACAAATTTAGTGCAATTCTAGAGCTCCTCGCTCAACACTAATCCTACCTAAGGTACTTGTAGGATACACCTAGGGATACAATGGCCAAGGATCCTATGTTCCAGAGCTTATGCTCAACATCAACTTGGAAGGATCCAGGGCTTATGCCCAACACTTCAAATTTATCTTTTCATGTGATTCAGAGCTTCATGCTCAACGGAAAGGTTTTCATACTCATGTGTTCCACAGCTTCTTGCTCAACAAAAACATAAACACTCATGTGCACCAGAGCTTCCCAATCAACACAAATATTTAAATACTCATGTGCAAAACATCTCATCAATCATGTGCTTCAGGGTCCACGCCTAACACATAAAATGATACATAAAACATATGTAATTGGCTTACTCCCAATATATCAAAAAAATCATCATGTTCATATGTAGTGGGGTTCTAGACCCAATATACCAAAATAAAACATCAAAGTAACATCATAATCAATGCGGCTTATGCCCATAAGTGTTAGGTCAAAATTCAGGATATTACATACATCCAATTCTACAAGAACCCTAGCCATGCGCTTATCGAAAACACGATCAAAATCTTTTTATAAGGCCACAAAATGTCCTAGAGAGTTTTCCAAACCCATAAGACACTCTTTGTTCCAGAGTGGGAAGGGTAGGGTAGGTAAAAGGACCCAGAGATGTCATTTGATGACTCTTTCTTTTAGTGGGTCAAAGCCTATATTCCAATGAATCAAGACCAGAGAGCCTTTATGGATAGTCCATAGAGAGTCCACTATGCACATAGCATCCTTTTCCTCAATGAATACAAATACAAGCCACTTATTTGCAAGAAGAATGATGGTAGGGACGTAATGTATGATGGGTTTCCAATGGACGGTTGCCCAGTCAATCCATTCCTCTTTTGTCAATGAGCAATATTCCAACCTCCCGGTGAGAGATCTGCAGCAGAGCGTCTTGACTTTATTGAAGAATATGTCACGACCCAATACATATATGTGCTTGGAGGCGAGGGATTTTAAGGCTTTGGTTTTGCGGCGAGAGTGGTAGGACGTTTAGTTACGGGGTGGATGGGGAGTCATGTCATCCACAGAGGATACCAGACCACTTTATGCCGACATAGTACAAGACATAGAAGACCCAAACCCTAACAGGTTCGTAAGATACCAGGTTCACAAGATGATCGGTGAAACAAATAGAGAGGGTTCACAAGATAACAGGCGAAACATACAGAACTCAGAAAAACCAAGCCAAAATTGGACCTAGAAACCTAGACCTAAACAGAGTAGGGGTAAACATAAACCGAAAATATAAGTAACACCCACGAGTTCTCGCTTTTTGACATGGTTGGTACTAGCCCTCTGATAAAGAGGGTGGAATCCATGTGGGGTGAGATACTACCATAAAATGGGAGAAACCCTTGGTACAAGGAATTCTGACTCAAGCCCCACAAAAAAAACCCACAAATACCAATAGATAAAACAATAATAACATTTAGGAAAGTACCTGAAGACCCAGAGAAATCAATGTTGTGCATTTCAGCATGAGCTCCAAGATGTTCATCGAAGAAAGGATTGTCGATGAGTCACCCCAAAGGTGGTGCATGGAAAAAATAAACAGGGTGACCAGCCAATAAAGGTGATGGACCGTAAAACAGGGTGTCCGGTCTCAAATATAGCAGAAACAACGTGCCATGGAGACGGGGTTGGCCGAAATAAAAAGGTGGTCAAGAAGGATAAACCCCGATAAAGGGAGAAACACCCATCAGTATACTGCTAAGACAGACCGAGGGCATCACATATCACAGTTTTAGATCCAAAGTAAGTTGCGCCCAGCCAATAGGACAGGGAAACACGCCATTCTGATCGTAGAAACCCTAAGTGCGCAGTCCATGCCTTTCAAACCACCAAAATAGTTAGATCACAAGATTCACATCAGTTGCGACCAACTCCTGTGTGACCAACTTTCACTTAGACATAACAACTTTATATTTCCTAGTTTAAAGACTTAGGATATGAAAAACACTTTTCACCATAGTAACCTAGGATAAACTGCGACACAACTATATTGCAACTCACTCACAATATTATATAACCCAACATTAAATAATATTTGTGTCGAACACTTCTGCAGTGTAATAAATATGGATTCTTTGTGTCTTTCATGAACAGTAAATGTAAACAACATTCACAAAACACAAAAGCTTGAGCTTCAAACTTTTTCATAGAGTTTTTATTCTTCTTCTCCGCACTTCTCTTCTCTGTATCTCTGTCTGTTTTTCTCCTATTTTGTTCTATTTGCTTATTTTAGGTTTACAGTCTTCTTATTATAAAAAAAACTTCTACCGACTTACATTAATGATTGTAATAAGTATCTACCAAGAAACTTAGCTTCAACAATTTAATTTGATTGGCTAATATACAAGAGACATGAACTCTTCATCCTGTCAAACTGTCTGACATAACTAACCGAGACTTTGACCGAGAGTTTGATAGAGTAGACTGATGTGCTAATAAACTGACCCAGGTCCCACACTTTGACAAAGTAGGCTGATGTGCTATTCATATCAACTAGTAATTATTATTTCCAACATCATGGCTAATTTTGAATAATGATTTTTTTTTTTATCAAGATCATGTATGATCCAAAAAAAAAGACGTCTGGTGCCAACATATCTGAAATACTAACAAATATATCAATAGTAGATACCAACCAAATCAACTCAATATAACTTACCATTCGTTTGAGCACGTTTTGGTCCAGAATTTCGACTAACTCCCTTTACAAGGAAATTTTCAACACAAAGTCAATATATACATAGATCCACTAGCAGAATGCTTGAAAGAAACATCATGACTAAGACGGAGTTAAGAATCCAATACATACATATCGAAAGTAAATGTGTAAAGTATAGATTTCATCTGAATTCTCATCCTTTGGTGCTCATCCTAAAGTTGACACATGTCTTTTATAAAAATAATAAAATATTATTAAAAATAAAATTTAAATGTAAATTATTTAGAATTGTATATATATAAAACAACAAAAATTAGATAGAGTAAAACCATAAAAATTAGATTACACATTTGCACTCTAAAAAAAGGTGCATCTTGAGAGATTTGATCCCTTTTGCTGTAGCAGTGATCAAATTTGAAGGGTGGGTCTTAATTTCAATTGGAAGGGAATTTATTTGGGATCCCTTAAAAATGAAGGGAAATATAAATAATTGTACTTCAATTGACAAGTATAAATTAACTAAATTTTTTTACCAAAAAAATTGCAAAAAACAAATATTGTTTTTCAAAATTTTCACAATTTTAAACAATTGAGCACTCTTTAATATCTACATGAAAAAATCATATATTTTCAATAAAACTTATTTTGAACACATTAATTTGTCATATATGTATCTTTAATTTTATAGTTCAGTAACATAACAACTATTTTATTGTATTTTTTTGAGTTGGAGAACACTTTATTATATAGAAAAAAACTACTTAGACTATGTGATAACCATATTGGGGCATATGCATGATCTTATGCATAGTGCACGACGTCGTAACTAGATATAGTCGTAACCATAAGAGAATTACTTATTGTTAATTAGGTACAAAACAAAGCCACTAAGCAAAAGACGACTATAATAAACCTAGAACCAAGATATATATATAACCAACCAAAAACTTAATTCAAACCGGAGAGAGGGGAACAATCCAAGCTTGATAGATGTAAGAGTGACGGGGATTGGGCACGTAAGAAAAAATAATACACAACTAAGAAAACATAAAAAAAACCTAGATACCAAGCAAGTTAACAACGCTAGCATAACCAGGGCCGGGGCATCAAATTTTGATGTTCAACACTTGTTCTGAAATAAAACATGTATGGGATGGAGGGACAACAAAATCAAGCCCAAGTCAACTGAAGCCTCGCAATTCACTGCATGTCTGAGTCTCAACAATCCACCTTTTAAATTGAACCAAAATACCAAAAGAAGTTTATTAATGGATAGATTCGAGAAAGTTCTAGGTGTGAGTAATTAAGGGCTTGAGGCTCTAAAATTTGTTGTGTTTTGTACCTATCCACAATTTAGTGAATAAACAGTCACGGGTAGGAAATTTGAGTTAATTAATGAAAAAAAATAATGTGTATACCTCTATATCAAAACCGTTTTCCATGTTGATGCGGGCCACTACCCTCCTTATTGTCTTACCAAAAGGAATGATAATGAAGAAGAAGACCTAAAATTATGGACTTCACCTTCAAAAGAATGCCTTGCAATCACATTGGTAAGGAGTGATCTAAGAAGACCACAACAATCCAACATGTCAAGTCTCAGTACACTATTGTCAATTAAAGACTTATACGGTAATTTAATATAAGGCTTACTTATAGTTGTCTCTTACTTTTTGTGTCTTAACACATTTGATATTTTATGGTTGTCTCCATGCCTTGACCCAATTGATATTATAAGGTGAGGATGTGCATGCATAATAATCCTTAGTTATGACTATGAGATGAGGATTTAAAGAGAAGAGGATGTAAAGACATGTACTTTTATATGTATTTTTGTGGTGAGCGTTGAGGACAAATGTTGTGAGAAACCACAAATGTTTGGAAGGACGGAGGGAGATTACATCATGATCATGCCGCCATCAAATTGAAGACTATACTTGAGCCAACAATTGTTTTTTTAATTTTATTAATAACGATTGTGCAGGCGCTTTGGTCCAAATGTTTTTTCTAACTTATTGTTTCTCCATATCATGTGCCTAATGACACCTCTCTATAGCAATGTATAAATTGAACTCTGCACAGTTTGTAATCCTAGCTACATGCCATTATTTGTATTTGCATGACATTGAGTGTTGTTTATAGTTATCGTGAGTCCATGATATTCATGCAAGAAATGAAGTCTTGAAGAGGATGACTCATCAAACCATCCTTTTGAATTTCATTTTGAGGAAAAAAGAGCGGGCATTGGTAGCGAGCTTCACATAGTAAGTGGGCACAAAGTTTTGAGCTCGTTTCGGGCCTAGTAGGAGGCTAGTAGTTGTTCTTTGTTGTTATAGCTATAGTAGTTGACACATTGTCACACTTTAGATTGAAACTCCAAGTGACTTGGGAGTGGTAGTCACATCACTATGGCTAGTGCGTGGTAGTCATTAGTTGGTCATCTTACACAGCTAAGCACTGAGTGCATGACATGAGTGAGTGAGTGGTTATAATTTATCATATTTCCAATATTTTAAATGACTAGTTGAACTTAATAGCATAGGAATTTCAACATCTTGAGAAATTTATATGAATGGGTAATTTCAAATGTTGCCATTCTTTTAAAATGTTGATAAAAATTATGCCCTTCTTAATTGGAACATTCACATTTTAATTTTTGTTTGAAGAGTAATTTTGACTTTACACTTCTAGGAAGGGCTAGAACCCTTTGGAAGGGCTCAGAAGGGTTCAATTTTAAACATTGCTTGATAGATCCCTCTTTAATGGATCTATGCTGGTGTATATTAGGCCACAGATTTTTTCCAAAAAAGGCTACACCAAACCAAAAAAAAATCTAAAACCATCTGGATTTCATTTCCAACAATCAGAAATGTCAAGGATTTCTGTCAAACACTTCGCAATACCCCGTTGCTTCCTGGATTTGTAGGAATTGCTCTATACTGTGGTCTGATTTGGACCTGGTCTGGTCTGTGTAGAGCTACACAGTCTTCTACCATTCGCTATTAGGGTAGATATTGTTGCATTCCTCGCTGCTGGCCGAGAGGAAAAGCAGGAATACACATGCAGCTTGTCAGCTGGCGACAGACAGATCATAATTCCACCTGATTGTATTCTTAAATTGGAAATCGTAATTGCATTTCATTGATGGAAACTTTACCGGAAAAAAATCGCTTTTAAAATTTACCTTTTTAAAATGACCTAAAACATAAACTTTTAAAAATTTTACAGAAAGGATAAAAATATAACTGGCTTAAAAAAATCGTCCTCACCAAAAAATTGCTATTATATTGCTATTATAGGAAGATATACCATATATACGCGGTTACGTGGAAAACAACATTATATATATATATATACGTGGCTCAGAAAAGAAATCATGCATTCAATGCTCAGGTGAATGCTCGAAAAAGAAATCATGCATTCAATGCTCAGGTGACTGCTCAGAAATCCTCAAAAATGCTCAGGTGAATGCTCAGAATTTCAGAAATCCTGCTCTTAACAAGCACACTCATGGCTCCTACTACTGATCAGCTTGATATCGAGATGGATATTCCTGTCTTCGATCTCTTTCACATTCAATCGCAGGGACTAGCTGGCAAGGGATTCGATCAAGACTCTATGGAAAACCTCCTATCCGAATTCAGAAGATGTTTCGGAAGTTGGGGGTGTTTTCGGCTTGCCAATCATGGAATCCCAGACACAATTCTCGGGAGTGTGGAAATCCTCTGTAGGGACGTGTTTAAGCTCCCCAGAGAGACCAAGGAGAAAAACGTATCCCCTATTCCATACGGAGGTTACTTGAAAGGCGGACCTACAGCTTCTTTTTACGAGAGCCTTGGAATAGTGCCCGAATTTGAAGCCATACAAGAGTTCAGCGATCTCATGTGGCCTCACGGAAACCAGAATTTCTGGTAGGACCTTTGCCTAGGATTTAGGGTTTAATTTTGAAGGTTTTAGGGTTCGTACTCTAAAATTAATGATTTAATTTTGATTTTTTTAAATAGGATTTAAGGGTTCTTGCTGTAAACCTAGTTGGACATCACTGATCAATTTCTATATGTTTTAATCATGGCAGCCAAGTCATGCGAGAGTATTTTGAGAGAATGAAAGAGCTGTCTGACACAATCAACAAGATTATTCTAGCCAGTTTGGGAGTGAGCAATCACTACGCTTCACATTTCGAGGACTGTAAATACCTATTCCGAATGAATGAATACCAGGTATCATGTGATGAAGCCTCTGGATCGGTCGCTCTGCCGGCTCATACGGATGGAAATATCTTTACGATACTGCATCAAGATGAGGTTGGCGGTCTTGAAGTTTTAAGTAAGACTGGAAACTGGGTGGACGTGAAGCCTGTCCCCAAATCATTCATCATCTTCGCAGGAGATACTTTACAGGTTATATTCATTCACTCTCTAATCTTTCTATTCGCTATTCTTCGCTTCTAGTGCAGTGTCAAATGGCATTAAAAACCCCTGCAGCTCACAATCTCAAATTAATTAGTCGAATTGTATGGAATTGATTTGAAGAATGTTGTGGGTTATGAATCATTAAAAATACTAAAACAGATGTAGGTTTTGAATCATTTATCAAACCCACATGTCCAATTCATTTAGGAGATAGTTTACAGCATAGTAGCATAATAATTTGTTAGTATTGGCTTTTTGTGTACTCAAATTTCGAAACGTATTAAGAGGTTAGTTTTGAAAATTAATTTTAGAAAACCAAATTTTAATTATTAAAATACTATAATATAAATATTTTTCAATTTCATACTTAGTAATTCAATTTAATGAGGAATAAAAATATGCCAAAGAAAATAAATCTGCAATTATTATAGCAATATTACATTGATTGGTTACCAAAACCATGTGCCCAAAACCACTTACATCCTTGCTCATTGAGTTAAAGTTGACCCTAAGACAATTTAAACATTAACTAATTAATTCCAATGTAAATTATGGTAAATATTATTTATTTTCTTCTTAAAATAATTAATAACTATTAATAAACTATATATAAATGTTATATATGTTTGTATACTTAATTAAAAATATTATACATATTGTTGTATATTTAATTAAAAATATTATATATAAGAAGTCTACTTTGGTATTTTATTTGTTTTGGATTTTTTGATTACTTATACTGGCTACATTCATAGCTTTAACCCTGCTATTAGCGATTCCTAGATTCTCTTCTAGCATTAAAACTCAGGCACACCTACATCCCAAATGCATCTCACAATCCAAAATTATTAGTCGAATTGTGTGCCTTACAAATAAAAAGTATTGTTCTTACAGTACGGGGTTGAAGAGATCCGAAGAATATTGTGTCTGTGTGCTGGGTCTTAATGAGGAAAAATTGAATATAAAAACACGCGTAGCCGCGTGGGGCTTCAATAATTTTGAAGAATTGGTATAGATAGACAGATGTGTGGGTTCGTAATCATCTGTAAACTAAAACAGGCGTTGGTTCTTCAAATGCAAAAAAATAGATGTGGGTCATTAATTAGGTGTAAACTAAACTAGTATTAACCATATTATTAATTAATAAGTTTAAGTATATATTTGACATATTGATAATGCTTCTTTTTACTAAAGAAGATATCAATTACTTGTTACTTGTATCTAATAGTTAAGTTAATATAACAACAACTTAATTTATGGTTGTTAAGCTCATAGTTAAAGCTAGGTTGTAGTGGTATCATCATTAGAGTTAAGCTAATAGTTAATTTAATTTAGTTAATATAAAGATTAGACTATGGCTTATGCTCATTAAGTCCACTCTTAGGTGCCATTTGGAGTTCAAGTGTCGTTCTTGGTGCATGGTTTCAGTGCAATCAATGCCAACTTGTCATGCTAAGAGATGGAGTTCATCTAAATTTATTTTAATAGTTGTATCACTATTGGAACAATCTAATAGTTATCCAATATAACAACGATTAGAGTTGAAGTTAAGCTGATAGTTGCAGAATTGTTGGAGTTAATCTAATATTTACCCAATATAACAGTGATTAGAGTTGAAGTTAAACTAATAATTGTAAAATCATTGGAGTTAAGTAACTAGTTGTATCTAATAGTTAATTTAAAAGTAAATATATTGGCAATTGCAATTCAAATAAAGTCATGATTGGAGTTCAAGTTAAGCTAATAGTTGTACATGAATGTATTTGAGCTAATAATTGAATAGTTGTATCTAATAATCAAATAGTTGAAACTGAAGTTTGCTTTTTCCAACTACCACGAATTGTACTTATTAGATGTTAACTAAGCTATTTTTAATTTTTTTGAAATTGTTAATTATGAGTTAGACTAACATCCTTCAAAAATAATAGAAAACCTAATTATATCTATATGGATTTAACCTAAAAATGTAATATGAGTTCTCTATATTAGCTAGATGTCCAACTACCAGATGCCGAAGTTTATTAGGAGTTTGGAGGAGTTATTAGGAGTTCCAACTATTTTATTAGGACTTCTACTTTTACATGACTCACATTAGCTAGACTCCTAGATGCCAAATGGAGTTGGAATAAGCCTTAAGTGATTAGAGTTGAAGTTAAGCTAATAGTTGTAGAATCATTGGAGTTAAACTAATAGTGTATCTAATGGTTAAGCTAATAGTTATCCAATATAACTGTGATTATAGTTGAAGTTAAGCTAATAGTTCTATAATAATTGGAGTTAAGTTAATACTTGTATCTAATAATTGATGGAGTTAAGCTAGTAGTTGTATCTAATAATCAAATAGTTGAAGATTAATTTTAATTTTTAAAACTATCACTAACTGTACTTCTCACATGTTCATTAAGTTATGTTTTCTTTTTTCTGAAATTATTAATTATTAATTTTGAACGACAGCCATAGAATCAATCTAGACAGTACACTCAAGTCTCATTCTCGTTTAATCTTGGACGATGCCCATAGAATCAATCTGGACAGTACACTTGTCTCACTCATGTCCGTAGATGAAAAAGCATAGGGGCGCTCGCACGAAGTTGGTTCCAATTTTTAGTGCCACTTAAGAAATAAAAAACGCACTTTCGAAGTGTAAATCGAGAACACATATGCATTATTGATGGTACGTTCGGAGTAACCTGAGCCCAAACACAATGCTAAGGTTAGTAAGGAAGTATCGCATATGCGTTCTGTAAAAGTTAAATATTGTATATGCATTCTCTAAAAGTTAAATATCGCATATGCGATATGGATACAACGCTTTTTAATTAACGAGCAGCTTTTACATGATCTCCAAAACGCATATGAGATATATTGCATATACGATTTAGTGCATATGCGATATATCGCATATGCAATTTAGTGCTCACTAAATATGCAACTTGACTGATCTATGCTTATCAAATATTAAAATATTAAATATCAAATGCATATCAAACTTGGACTGAAATATGTTAAACATCTATAGCCTTACAAGGGACCCCATACCAATGGTTAAGACCTCCAAACCTATCCTTGGACCATGGTAGTGTCTATGATGATGATGATCATGAATAGTATGACTATGACGACGATGATTATGAGGATGATGATGACTATGATGGTGATTATAATGATGATGATGATGATGATGATGATGATGATATGATGATGATGAGGATGATGACTATGATGATGAGGATGAGGACGACGATGATGATGATGATGATGAGGATGATGATGACTATGATGATGATGATGATGATGATGATGATATGATGATGAGGATGAGGACGATGATGATGATGATGATGAGGATGATGATGACTATGATGATGATGATGATGATGATGAGGGTGATGATGATGATGATGATGATGATAAGGATGATGATGATGATGATGATGATGATGGTGACGACGATGATGATGAACAATGATGGTGATGATGATGAGGAGGATGATGACTATGATGATGATGATGAGGATGAGGGTGATGATGATGATGACGATGATGAGGATGATGATGATGATGATGAATGAACAATGATGGTGATGAGGATGATGATGAGGATGAGGATGATGATGACGACGATGATGATGACGACGACGATGATGAGGAACAATGATGGTGGATGATGATGATGATGATGATAATGATGAGGATGGTGATGAGGATGGTGATGATGATGATGATGATGATGACGATGAGGATGGTGATGATGATGATGATGATGATGATGGTGACGACGACGATGATGACGACGATGATGATGATGATGATGAACAATGATGGTGGTGATGATGATGAACAATGATGGTGATGATGAGGAGGAGAAGGAGGATGAGTGTGATGATGATGATGAGGATGAGGATGAGGGTGATGATGATGATGATGATGATGATGAGGATGATGGTGATGGTGATGATGATGATGAGGATGAGGATGATGATGGTGATGATGACGATGACGATGAACAATGATGGTGATGATGATGAGGAGGAGGATGATGGTGAGGATGACGATGATGATGAATAATGATGGTGATGATGATGAGGAGGAGGATGATGACTATGATGACGATGATGAAAAATGATGGTGATGATGAGGAGGAGGAGGATGATGACTATTATGATGATGACGAGGATGAGGGTGAGGATGATGATGATGATGATGATGATGATGACGATGATGATGAACAATCGCTAGTAGAAAATGAGAAATTAATGACTAAAAAAATGACTAAAATCAGGCTATAAATGACTATTTTTGAATCGGTGACTAATAGTAGCAAATTACCACTATCTTATAGCTAGTCGTATTTCACTAGTCATTAATAGCTTGACTTAGTAGTCACTGATTTAGTCATTGATTTGGTCATTGATAGACAATGATTTAGTCATTGATAGATAATGCTTTAGTCATTGATAGTCAATGATTTAGTCATTGATTTAGTCACAGATTTAGTCATTGATTTAGTCACTGAATTAATCATTGATTTAATCGCTAATTTAGTCACTGATTGCAACCATTAATGACCAAATATATGACTAAATAAACTACTAGATGTTAACATATTAATGACTACGCTAAATATGACTAAAATACGAGAAATTAGCTACTAATAGTCGTATATATGTGAANCAAGATGTTAACATATTAATGACTACGCTAAATATGACTAAAATATGAGAAATTAGCTACTAATAGTCGTATATATGTGAATTTAGTCGTTTTTGTAGTCACAAATTTATGATAGGGCACGGAGGAATCGAACCACCGACCTCCTGCCTATAATTAGGCAGGCGCTCTACCATNTTTATGATAGGGCATGGAGGAATCAAACCACCGACCTCCTGCCTATAATTAGGCAGGCGCTCTACCATTGAGCTAGCACCCTTTAAGAAGTTGTTATTGCTTAGAGAAAGGACCTACAAAAAAACATNAATTGAACCACCGACCTCTTGCCTATAATTAGGCAGGCGCTCTACCATTGAGCTAGCACCCTTTAAGAAGTTGTTATTGCTTAGAGAAAGGACCTACAAAAAAACATCAACTTTCAAGTAACTAAAAGTTACAAAGTAATTTACAATTTGTTTTGGTCTGGTCATTAAGCAAAATGCCAAAAGCACCATATATGCAAAGGATTCAACTAAATTTTTTATCCCACTTGCATTTAATTGCTAATCACCATGCAGGTCTTTGTAATCTTTGTGTACATGAAAACAAGATGAATTGTACATGATAACGTATACAAGTTGCAATAAACCGATACATTGGAAAGGTTTAATCGCCATGTAGGTCTTTGTAATCTTTGTGTACATGAAAACAAGATGAATTGTACATGATAACGTATACAAGTTGCAATAAACTAATACATTGGAAAGGTTGGAACAGATGACATGCTTATGAGCATAAACTGTAAATCCTCAAGTCTAGTGTTCTTCAATACTCATATGAGATGGGGTCATGCAAAAATAATTCATCATAATGGAGGAAAGAAGCTACAGATGGATCTGGACATGATTGCCACTATTATTTTCAATGTGTAATCAATGTGTAACTTCTTAAGGTGTTCAAAGGATACTTTTTCAAAGAGAATCCCATAATAAAGGAAGAAACATCTCTTTGGTGAGGTATAAGGTCTGCGTTCTAGATACGAAGCCATGAAAAGAGCNAAAGGATATTTTTTCAAAGAGAATCCCATAAGAAAGGAAGAAACATCTCTTTGGTGAGGTATAAGGTCTGCGTTCTAGATACGAAGCCATGAAAAGAGCAGTGCCATTNAAAGGATACTTTTTCAAAGAGAATCCCATAACAAAGGAAGAAACATCTCTTTGGTGAGGTATAAGGTCTGCGTTCTAGATACGAAGCCATGAAAAGAGCAGTGCCATTATGTGTTTCCAAGCTGAAATGTGTAACAGCTCTGGAGAAAACATACCAATTCAAGGAAAAAATAATCTTGGTGACTGTAAATCTAAGAAAACTGCTACTTCTAATACATATAAAACAAGTAATACTAATAACTGGATATGAAGAACTGGCCTACCTCTACCATACTATATTTTTTATGGAGAGGGGTCCTTGTGTAATAAGCCCATGCATGTTGACAGAGCCTGGATGCACAAATAAATTTCCATGAATGCTCAAGAGTCAATACTGAGATGTTGCAGTCTNAAGTCCATGCATGTTGACAGAGCCTGGATGCACAAATAAATTTCCATGAATGCTCAAGAGTCAATACTGAGATGTTGCAGTCTGCACCTGTCATTATGGCAGGATNGTAGTCTACACCTGTCATTATGGCAGGATTTTACAAGGAATCCATTAGCAAAAGTATTTTTTAAGTTCAAATCTACAGCACAAATACCTTCAACAGGTCGCCAAAACCAAAACAAAACAAAAGTTCAAGAAACTCTATTAAACTGGTGTAAAGATTCAAAAAATCACGAATGCCCTTAACAGTGGATTGAAAACAAAGAAAATAACTCTCCTATGAATCTTTGGCTTAGGCCATACATATTAAAAACACAACCTAATCAAAAGCACTTTCTTGTAGCCAGGAAAAAATATAAGATAAAATCCACGAGATGACCTATGTAGATATTACATCCCATTAATAATATCTATATGTCATTAGTTAAGGACTTACCCAATCTATCACAAATGATGAATTGGTCATCCCAACATCAAATAATCCCACTGCAAGGTTGATAATATACATAAGCTTCTTCTTATGGGTGGATCCTCAACACATAAACAAGATCCCATCTCCAATATGTCATCATAATAGTAATACTGTATGATCTAGGATATCAGAATCCAACATCCAAATGTGGCTAGATCATGATGAAAATGAGTCCTCATAGTAGATGGTAACCAACATCCAAATGTGGCTAGATCATGATGAAAATGAGTCCTCATAGTAGATGGTAAGACAAAATGCATCTTTATTTTTCATTGGATTTTTTTTTTAAATTCATAATCTTATCTCTTAAAACAAAATTACAATCTGTAGATGCCCAAGGCATTCGTTGCAAGGTTCCAAAATTAGATATGTAAAACCTATCTTCTCTCTTCAATGGTATAGATTTTCCAATTGATCGCGCATGTCCCCAAAGGACTTGCAACCTATTATAAGCTCAAGATAGTCCTCTTTAGACTTTTTCTCCTCAAACAGAAAGCATAAAATATTGTTTTCCAAACCAAAAAACTTCAGCTTCAACAAGTCATATACAGTCCTCCAAATATAACCAGGAAATAAACCATATGTTAAATTCAAAAAATTTGGACGATTTCTCGATTTGTGCATCTCATCCTTGCACAGGGGCCATGGTAATTGTCTCTGTATTGTTCTAATTTTATCAGATGTCTCTGAAGAGATAGTGAATGCAGCTTGTTTCTCCCATGGACTTTTCCCTCACTGTATAAAATTACAAGTCCAAAGTTAAGTTTGACCAACCTATTTGTTTGTAATTTTCCTGTCAGTGAAGATTTGCTTAGTACTTAGGCTATTCTTAAAAGAGAGATACCTGTAATCTTGCCCAAAATTTATTTCAAGATCATGCTTCTGCTTAAGCATAGATCTCTACCAAGATGTCCCTTTTGCGAGGTTGCATTTGTTCTAAACTGTTCCTTTGGTCTTATCAATCCCTGCTACTGTACTTTCATTAACATCAAGGGAACACTTGAAGGTAAAGTCTATTTCCATAACTCTTTATTTGATGAATTATTATATCATGCTAGTTGTCTTTTTATATTCATGTTAGCAATCTCCAACACATTGAACTCTTGAGTCTTGCAACTTCAAGGATTGTTCTTGAAGGGATTTTTTCATCATTTGTTGATCTAGCCCAATCTGCTTCAGTGAATCCTATTAGGTAGGTAAGTATTGTGGTCACTAATGGTAATTATTCTACTTTCGTGCATCCCTCAATTTTTATGGCATAGATGCTTTCTATAAATACATTATACAAATATATTTTCAACTTATTCCATAAAAATTTGGCACCTTTTACATTTCTGAAATGTTTTATCATAGACTCAGTTCGGTAAATAACAAAGTTTCAGACTCATTGGGAGCTGCATATTTTTCACATCCTGATCTGATGTGGGTTTGGTTTCTATTCCTCTCACTAATAGTAATTATTCTACTTTAGTGTATCCCTCAAATTTTTATGCCAGAGTGCATTCTATAAATACATTATATAAAAGAAGTAGTCATTACAAATATATTTTCAACTTATTCCATAAAAGTTAGGCACCTTTTACATTTTTTAAATGTTTTACCATAGGCTCAGTTCGGTAACTAACAAAGTTTCATACTCATTGGGAGGGAGCTCCATATTTTTCAGATTTAGTTATCGCATCCTGATCTGATGTGGGCTTGATTTCTATTCCACTCACTATTCCCCATAAAATTTTAAGTAAGGAATGCTGTGTCCCCACCATGTTGTCTCATGGTTACCTAGATTTCTTAGGAAATTGAAAGACAGTAGTGTGTCAAAGCAACTGGATATAAATCAAAATAAAAAAAATAAAAATATCTCAACAAAACTAGTCACGATTCTCTTTTGAATGCAAAATCAATCCTTGTTTCTAGACTGCCAATCAAACGAATTCTATCTCATTA
>LPNX010713800.1:1483-40639 GCA_001517045.1 Pseudotsuga menziesii
AAATCCAAGATGTAATTAGCGTATGCATCAGTTAATGAATTCTGATTTCTTGGAATATGATTGAATGTAATGAACTCAAAATTTCTTTCCAATAACCTCATAAACTGATGCAATAGAATAGGGTTCCGCACCTGATAAGCTCGATTGAGCTGGGAAACCACCAGTTGAGAGTCCAGTTGGACTTCCAACTGAGTGATACCACGTGACAAAGAATCCCATAGAAGCTCAATTATAGCCCTATACTCAGCAACATTATTAGAAGCAGGACCTAAGCAAGCACCTCCTGAGGCAACTAACTGTCCTGAGGGAGAATAAATGACCCATGCCGCTGAAGCTAGATTACAAGTGTGGCGACTGGCGCCATCAGCGAAACCTACGAACCTCTTAGAAGACATCTGAAACAACTAGTAGATGGTATAAAAAACACAAACCGATGAACTAGTGTACATAAAAATACATACAATAAAATACAAGAAAAAACGCTAAGCCTAAGCATAGTACTTTTTTAGGTAGAGCCCATTTCTAGGCTCAGGCAGCTTATTCCCATCAAAATCAACTAACTCAAATGCGCCCTTCTTTAATACCTTCGACACGACATAAGGCCCCAACCACATGGACTTGAATTTTCCTGCCCCCATGGGTTCTTTGTCTTGGTCCCAAAGCAAAACAAGTTCCCCCTCAGAGAAAATTCAAGGCTTGACCGACTTATCATATTGGCTTTTGACCCTATTTTTGTGAGCTTGATTTGCTGTCAGCGCATCTCTACATTGTTCATCAAGATGTTCTAAATGTATTAGACGTTCTTCAAGCTCTATCGTATCGGGTAACACATGAATAGCTATTTTCAAAGACGGGATTTCACATTCAACTAGGGTAATGGCTTCCACTCCATGAACGAGTTGGAAGGGGGAGAAACCTTGAGCAATTTTTACATTAGTTAAGTACGTCCAAAGTGTGGGGTATAGCATGATATGCCAGTTAGAACGGGCTGCATCAATAGTACGTTTGAGGATAGTCTTCAAAGTTTTATTAACAGCCTATACCTGACCATTTGCTTGAGGATAGTACGAAGATGAATGTTTTTGTCTGAATCCAAGCATAGTGGTCAGTTCCGTCATCATGCTATTTTGAAAATGACTACCATGGTCAGTGACAATCACCTTGGGTATACCAAACTATGCTATAATTTTATTGAACAAGAAAAAAGCTGTGATTTCCCTGTTGGTTTTAAAGGTGGGAATTGCCTCTTCCCATTTCATAAAATAGTCCACAACGACAATGATGTATTTGTGCCCACTAGCTGAGGCTGGGTTACACATCATGTAATCAATCTCCCACTTCATGAAGGGGCCCACTGAGACAACGAGAAATAATGGAGTAGGATGTGACCGCATTTTTCTAGTGTAAAGCTGACAAGGATGACAACGCTTCACGGATTCCACACAATCCTTAAAGATCGTGGGCCAGAAATAACTGGCACGTAGTATCTTTTGGGTTGTTGCTAACCTAGATAAATGACCCCCACACGGTCCACTATGGGAATCATTTAGAACAATCTCCGCTTCCCCATGGGTAAGACATTGACGCAAAACAAAATCCACCCCTCTATGATATAAAGTATCTCCTATGATGAGGGGGTTCTTGGCATGAAGGCGTAATTTGCGTCGTTCCTCCTGCAAGGAAGCTGCAGGATATTTCAAAGTCTAGAGATAGATAAGTATATCTCCATACCAGGGGTCAGAGGTGGATATCAAGAAGATATGCTCATCTGGGAATGAGTCTTCTTCAATGACTACATATTCTTCTCTTGGAAACTCTACTATAATCTCAGCAAAGACTAAGGATTTTTTAGAATTAGCGGACTAGAAATCCAAGTCAAACTCTTGGAGAATGACTATCCATTTGTTGAATTTGCCCCCAACAATCCGTCAGGACAAAACATATTGAAATGGATTAACATCTTCCACTACTGTTGTAGTCCTCAGTAAAATGTAGTGATGTAACCTCTGAACAGCATAGACAGCTGCTAAGGCCGATTTCTCGACGTGGGAGTACCTGAGTTCAGTTTCGGCTAAAGCATGGCTAAGATAGTAAACGACATGCTCCTGGATCTTATCGTCCTTCTGGACCAAGACTACCCCGATGGTCGACTCGGATGTGGCCAGATACAATATAAAATCCCTAGAGTAATCTGGCGGACGCAGTAAAGGTTCCAACAACAAAGCTTTTTTCAATGCCTCGAAAGCGAGTTGTGCAGTTTCATCCCATACAAATGGGGTGTCCTGTTTTAGCAAGTGCATGAAACCCTTGGTAATCTTGGCATAGTTTACAATGAAACGTCGAAGAAAATTGGACTTTCCCTGCAGGCTCTGAAGTTTCCTGATAGAACGAGGAGGAGGCAGATTTACAATGGCCTCTACCTTTAATGGATCCACTTGAATGCCTTTGTTAGAGATAATGAATCCAAGTAATCTCCCTGACTTGACACAGAACATGCACTTATGGGGATTCAAGCGGATCTTATAGTATCTGTATCATTCAAAGATTAGATGCAAGTGATCTGGATGATCGATTCTTTTATGAGAATGCACAGGCAGATCATCAAGGTAAGGTTCGACAATGGCTTTGATATCATGGAAGGAAAAGTTCATTGCCTGTTGAAAGGTTGCCCCAACATTTTTCAATCCAAAGGGCATTTTTTTGTACGCGAAGGTACCCCAAGGACAAATGAAATCAGTTTTATGTTGGTCTTCTGGTTTTATTTGAATTTGATTGTATCCAGAGAAACCGTCCATAAATGAGAAAACTTCACTTCCCGCGCAAGCATCTATAATTTGATCTATAAATGGCGTGGAATAGTTGTCCTTAGGACAGGCTTTATTCAAATCTTGAAATTCAGTACAGATGCGTATGGTCCCTTGCTTCTTATCAACAAGAACTGGGTTGGATACCCATTCTGCCAGAGCTATGGGATAAATAAAGCCGGCTTTCAACAGTTTTTCAACTCCAGCCTTCACAACCGCCGCTTTACGTGGGGTAATAGGTCTTAACTTTTGTTGAACAGGTTTAGCATCAGGGTATGTTCAGATCTCGTGCTCAACTATCGATGGATCAATTCCTCGCATCTCCTCATATCACCAGGCAAAAATGTCGCAGAATTCCTTAAACAAGGACGTATAGATTGCAATCTCCTCAGGAGAGCAGTTTGCACCGATATGTATATTTTCCACAACATCGGGATTCACAGAGATGTTGATAGGGATAGTAGTGGAAATATTTGCCATATTCTCCTCAGCAAACATTCCTTCCCTTGGTAAGGGATTGATAGGTGTATCAACATCGTCTGCCAGTCTCATATGAAACTCTTGATTCTCTATCCTACTTAGCTCTAGAAGAAAATAGGATCGATGATGAAGATCTTTGCAGATCTTATCACATCCACACATGGCTTCCAGAATGGCTTCATCAGAAGGTAAAACCATATCTAAAAAATCTGTAGAATGCAAAGAGTTTTTTGCCCAAGCAGACAAATACAGTTCTTCGAGGTCCTCTGAGACTATGAGAGGGTCTGGAATGGGATCAATAGTGGTTTGAGTGATAGCTTGGTAAGCCACTTCCACTGCCGATAAGGGCACTTCCTATTCATGGGGGGGAAGGGAGAACCCAAGGATCAGTCCTATCAACAACCGTGGCTATGGACTTCCCCACACTAGTAGAACCTATATAGTTAATCGGGGCTGGAAGATCAAATGTGCCCATCAGTGATGCATACATTCCAGCCCCCAAGCTCTGTGCAGCAGGTTTGACCTGATCAACCAATGACACAACGGACTCATTAGACTCCATGCGGCCTTTTCGAGTAAAATCGTGTTGGTCAACAGTAACCAACTTCCCTTCATGTGGAAATGCTACCACCCAAAAGACGGTCAAGGCAATAGCAGACATGGCATAAGTCCAGCTTCTTCCCAAAAGCAGGTTATAATCTAAGGGTGCATCAATCACCTATACCTCAACAGACACTACTTTCCCTGCCAGCTTAATTTCAAAATCCAATAGGATACCATGCGGACAGAATGACCTTCCGTCGAAAGCAGTAAGCAGGGTGTTTGACGGAACCAGCTCTCGGGATCCAAGAGCTTTCCAACATGACAAGGACATAACACATGTAGAAGCACCCTCGTCAACAACTTCCCTTCCAATGGTCTTTCCACCATGGATGACATCTATTGATAAGGCTACATGGTAAGGTAGACGAATTTTAACATCAGACAAGTGAAATTTTGCCATGAGACTTAGAAGCACCCTCGTCAACAACTTCCCTTCCAATGGTCTTTCCACCATGGATGACATCTATTGATAAGGCTACATGGTAAGGTAGACGAATTTTAACATCAGACAAGTGAAATTTTGCCATGAGACTCGACGAGTCCATGCTGCCCAAGGCTACTAAGAGTGCATCCAGCTGGGTGGGACAACTCTGTAACACCTCTAAAGTTGACATTGCACAAGGGGTTTGGGCCAATTCTTCAACCACAGAGTAGTTTGAAGTAGCTCTAGCATTAGGATTATGCAAGGTCTTCTTAAAGACACCTTTCAGTATCTTAGGCATAGTTTCAGCAGGCTTCTTGATTGTGAGAGTGTTAGAAGTTTCACCTATAGACTTACCATTATTAGAAGTCTCTTTTTCATAGTTTTTATTCCTAGTCTGTAACAAAGTTGAAGATCGAACCATGATGATATAATTGTGGTCAGGAGCATTTGGAGTGCCCCCTACTACATTAGAAGTTGAAGCAGAATTCTGCCCTTGGGGAAATGGATCCTTCAGGACAGCTGGTTGTTGAGCTTTAAGTAGCTTCTGGGATTGTTCCATAAGGGGGAAAAGGTGGTTGAGTTGATCCTCATGGACAACTTACACCGGAATTTCACCTTTTTCTTTTCTTTCTTGCCCCCATCAGCACTATTTGCGAGTTTCTGCTTGTTTTGATTTCCCTCCCCTTTCTTTTCTCTCTTCTTTTTCCCACCGGGCTACTGATTTCCCTTTTGAGAGGTCTGTGCAAAACATTTTCATTTTGGGGTGAGGGGGCAGCCTTTGCTGCCTCCGCCATAGAATGTTTGACGGATAGCTGATGGAGATGTTTGGCCAAAGATTCTACAGTGGGAGAGTTTACGGACCCAACCACACCATCAGCATGGGGTCCAGGCTTAGGTTTATCTGCATCATGGGTGTCTGCATCATGGGTGGGCCTCGGTGCCTCAAGGATAATCTCATACAAGCATTAGAGGAAATTTGGGGTCTAAAATGGGCCTTATAAGAAAACGTGCCAAAATAAGTTTTTGTGAGTTGGAATTCAAGAACCAATAGAATTTCAATAAAATAAGTCAACCATAATGGTTGAATTGGCATATTTGTCATTAAAAAAAACTACTTTTTTTGTTCGTATTTTCGACATATCTCATTGTGTTTTTACTCAAATTTCGATCGAGAGAGCTCGTTGGATGCGGAATTTGATTCCGCATCCAACGAGTACCCACACTGCATACTTTTTACGGACCCCGCTACCCCAAAAACAAGAAATACCTGAAAAAACGTGATGATGACATCATCATCACATTTTTTCAGGTATTTCTTGTTTTTGGGGTAGCGGGGTCCATCAAAAGTATGCAGTGAGCTCTCCCAATCGAAATTTGAGTAAAAACACAGGGAGATATGTCGAAAATACGAACACAAAAAGTAGTTTTTTTCTTTTTCCTCCAAAATTAATTAATATTATTTTATTATTTTAACCATTACTTTATTATTTTAACTATTATTTTATTATTTTCCTTAGGAGGCCCATTTTAGACCCCAAAATTCCTCTAATGATCTTAGATTGCGAATAAATCAAATCCAATTGTTGGGCCCTGAGGATGGCTTCTTCCTCATTCATCACTCCTGAAGTGGATACGTCCTTAGATATGTAAGGAAACAGGGATTTAAGCAACCACTCTAGTAAACAATCAAGAGGAATAGTGGCTTTAATAAGGCTCTTTCACCTCCTCCACTCTTGGATGTGATCCAAGATGTGGGTAGCCTTGTTCTGCTTGAAGGTAGATAACAAGTTCATTCTGAAATCGTATCGGACTGAAAGCCAAAAGTGGCTAAGGAATGCACTAGCTAAGTCCCAAAAACTACTGAATATGGCAGAAGGCAAATCAATGTACCATTTTGCTACAGTACTCGTTAAGGTTCTTTGGAATAGCCTCAACCTAACTGAATCTTCATTCAATGAATTAGAAGAACACCATAAATGAAAAGTGGTGGCATGAGCCCCAGGATCTTCACCAACTTTGCCCTCAAATTTCGGAATGTACGATGGCAATTTAGTGGGGACAGGTGGCCACGAGGGGTCATGCCTCACCGGTTCGTTCATCAATTTAGACAAATCTGGAAAGTTTAACGTTTCCAGGAAAGGAAACTTAGGTCAAACCAGAGCACTAAAAGTGCCAGTCTGGGTATTAGAGGGACTTGCCCCCAAATTCCCATATGTAAAGGTGGGTTTGCCCCCTACCACCAATTGTGAAGTGGATGGGTTACTTTGGAACAGATTCCACCTATAAGCCATAGGATTATGGGTGGGAGGTGCAGTATAAGAGGTTATGGCCGTCCCAGTTGAAGCTAGGGTTTGAAAAATAGGAGCAGGTATCCCTCCGCTAAACAATGAAAAGGGAAGCTCGTGAATGGGGCCGAGACCGGAGTTTGAAAACCTTGCCTGTAAGGGTTAGTGTTTCCAAACTGCACTCCTACATAAGAAGGTGATGGGCCTATGTATGGAGTGGATGGGGGAATTTGCCCCCCATTCCAAGGAAATCCTTGGACAAAAGCCGAGGATCCTACCAGACCGCTCTGGGCAGTGTGTGCAAAGGAGGAAGGAATAGTAGGTACACTAGGAATCCTAGTAACCATGCCACCAGAAGCACCTGTTAGGCTTGTGGAAACCAGTGGTTGAACCACTCAGCTCGCTGGAGTTAGGGGCGTAGTAGGTATACTAGATCTAGGGGCACCTACTGGGGGAGGTAGTACACCTTCAGCCGGAGTGGCTGATGTGGAAACAAAAGAGCTTTCTCCTGTAGTAGACATTGTCCTACCCACAGGGACACCAAACACGGGTGGATCAAAAGGACGAACATGGACGATCATAGGATCGTTTAATTTAGTCAAGGGTGTATTAAAATTCCTTGCAAACTCGTCAGCCTACAAGTCTTCTATCTCAACTGTATTAAAATCAAAAGGGTTAGCCCTAAGTTCTGGTTCACCCGAAACTTCACTTACTCCTATCGGTTCAAATGAACCGTCTATGTCCAATCTCCGCCTTTGAGGTGGAGGTGGAGGTTCCAATGTGATGAGAGGAGGAAGGTTTTACAACCTTCATGACCTTCTAATAGGTTGGTCCTCCATGATTATAAATTTGATAATTCAAACCCTAAGGTCGGCTAAACATAGACAAACCACAGAGCAATCACTACGAAAATTCCTAAAGTCTCAACAGTCAGCTAGGGTAAAAGATATGCTTTCCCGAAGAAAGCTGAAGAACAGTTACTTGGTGTCCTTGAAGAGGTTCTTAGGCACAAGCGAAGGAATCACCCACCGCCCTCCTACACTTTCAACAAGGGTTACCTTCCAAGCCTGTCCAAGGTGAACCAAAAATAGCCTTCTGGTTTACCTAGGTATGAGCCCTAGATGTTAAGAGACTAGAGGCTACCTTAACTATACCAACATTCTAAGGGGTAGACACAATCCTGACTCGTACGCATACGCAAGGTAGCTGAGCCTGAAACTCTGTCTAGGACAGAATCCCTAGATGCGTAAAAGTCTTGATTTACGTTTCAACAAGGAATCAGAGGGTTATCTCCTCAGTCCAATGCCTCCATGTGGCCTCGTGCTTAACTCTCGTTTGAGAGGAGCTTCCCAGATACTATCAATAAAGATAATTATTTACCTATCGATTGGCCCACTATGTCTGAATTTTAAAACTTATGGGAAGTTTACACTTCCTATCCCACAAGTCTAGCCTAAGCTAGTAGGTGTATGGCCCTAAAAAATAAAAATTACTAATAGATTTTAATTATTGCGTTCATTTTAAGGGCTATTTTTACTCAGAAGGCAAGTGGAGTGAAAGACTATGATGTTTTTTGACTCGATAAGAAATGTAAAAACAATGGTGTATACTTCCAAAGCAAATTATCACTACTAAAAAACAAGCTTCTTTTTCTTCTTTTTGTAAATATAAATTGATGAACAATGCAACGATAAAGAGAACACTAAGACTATATTTTTTGTAGTTTTTTGAGATTATATTTTAAAAACTAAAAATAAAACTACTCTATGCAAAATCAAATGCAAAAGCTTCTAAATGTTTTCTTTTCACTTTTTAAAATGGTCAAAGACTACTATGCACCTAAATGCACAAAAAACTTGAGTATGCTTGAATTAAACTAACTGTATAAAGTAAGCAAAGTGAAGTAAACAGAATAATAAGACCAAAGATCAACCACCTAAGGAAGACTTGGAACCCTATCTTGGGCAGACACAATGAAAGAAAATCACTGAGATCAAACAAAGGCAAGTGGCAAACCAATCACAATCCGAAAATAGAATGGGATATACAGTGTCTAGAACCCTGATCACTGATTCAGACAACCAATCACTTGAAACTATAACCCAAACAGGAGAATCCACTTCAAGCTACTAACAGAAAGACAATCCAAACAATAAGAACTCAAGGGATTTACAAGAAAGCACAAGGTGTGGGTAACAAGGTCATCAATCTCACAGTGCAATGCTTATAAGGAAGACCAACCAGCAAACAAACTTTATAAAGGGACAGGGACAAGCAAACCCTAGCCCAAAAATTCAATGCTCAGGCTTGTATGCGACTGTGTACAAGGGCAACCCGCATACTATACGTGACTGTCCTGTAGAGCAACCCACATACACAGGCCTCTGTACGCGACTGTATGCAAGAGCAACCCGTGTACAGATATAAAATTTTCTAATAAAAAGAAATAATTTCAAGGTCTTCAAACACCACTCTAAGCATGAACCAAGACAGGACACCACACACATAATCAAGGCAAAGACTAGGCAACGGTCAACAGAAATAACCCACAGCAGTCTGGGCTCCCTAGTGGAGTCGCCAGTTCTGTTGTACATGAATAAACACCCTTGTAACCTAGGGTCTAGGGTTACCAAATTACCTCTAAAACTTGCAAACAATCAGCTTTAAAGTACAGAAAATGGATATGAAGAAATGTTGAACTAACCCGATTAACGACGGTTGATCCAAGCTTTGTCTTCTCCCACTCTGCTCCTCTCCAAAGCTTTCAGGGATGCACCTCCTTCACCTGCAAAGCAAATTCTCCAAGTACAATCTTATACATGTATATATAACAAGTTAGAAGAACAATATATAGAGTGCTTGATCAAAGATATTCATCAAACATGAAACATGAAAGAGACTCAACACAAAGTTGGAAGAAGAATTCTCTTTATTAACAATAGTGAATGAGATAATTGTACAACCCAACGCCTGAAACAAGGACTCCTCTGTACAACCAAAGGATTCTGAGTTATACTGCTCCAAATACTCCTGAAGATATACCACCTGCATAACTTTTCTCTCCAAGATTGATTGATTAATGCCCTCCTCAAGGCCTCTATTTATACTTTGGGAAATAGAGCAGTTTCGAAGGTTGAGGAGGTTGAGATAGTTGAGTTGGTTAATGATTAAAGCTCAACAAATCTCCATTGATTGTGTTTTATTATTTTTAATGTCGAATGGATGAGTACGCGAGTATTGATACTGGAAACCCATGTATGACACGTGAGTTTCTATAAGGGAAACCCGCGTACAAATCTATACGCGGGTTGCAATGAAGATACTCACGTATAGTACGTGGGATGTTGTGGAGATAGTCGTGTATGTACGCGAGTTGCTATGGAGATAGTCGCATACAACAATCAACATATAGAAAGGTAAAATGGCAACCTAGTTGGATAGTGAATGCATCTCATGTCATGCCCATCTATAGTGTTTAGGCAACCTTCAATCCATAAGTGTCCTTTTGTGTACCAACATATGAAGTGTTGGCACTCGGACGGAGAAGTGCCATTTGGGTTGATAATAGTACTATCCAAAGAAACTAAACAAACCTTCTAAGTTTTAAAGGATGCCATGTGCACTACTCCTCTATTAAGAATGCCTGATTTTATAACTATCTTGTAATGTGATGCCTTAGGCAAAACTTATTCTTGAAAGTGGTATTGTTTCAAGAAGAACATCCCTTAAATTCACCAACAAGCATATATGTCACTCCCATTTGGACAAATCCACGTATTATAAAGAGACGATGACCATCCTTCATGTAGTTAAGACTTGACGTGAACATCCATAAGGAGATATAAACAAATAAAGACTATTTGAAGTATTTTCTAAAACAAAAGTTATCATCTATATAAGTCACTAAGAAATTGCAATCACATCAACGTACAATTTTAATTCATACCCCTAAGGATAATTTTAAATCATACCCCTATTAAATAGTTAATTAATAGTTACTATATGCAAATCATGCCCCATGCCCCTATATAATTACTCCATGCAAATCTTACCACTTGGATAAGGCTTAGGTGTATGAAATTATGCAACCATGCTACTGACCAGTCATTACGTAAGTTTTGAAGATATGAGCAAGCAACTGAGCTCATGATGGCCCACAACCAGTGAAGACCTTGTTCTCTAGAGCCGCATGAAGCGCTGTTGTCTTTGTGTCGTAACCACTCACATAGAACGCGACCCTTGCTTTGTGCAACTGCAAAAGCGTCCCCTTGACCGGTCATGATAAGGGCTTTGAAGATATCAGCGACGGTGATCATGGTGGAAATCGCGATGTTATGATATGAGTGAAGCACTAGTTTTCTTCACTTATTATTTTCACATATAGATGAAATTTTAAGAAATATAAAAACGTTACGTGTAACAGTAGCAGTTTCTCATTGCGTTTCACTTTTCTTGTTTGGTTACATTGTTTTACAATACAGAGAAATGACAAGTATCCAACATTATCGAGTATTACAATACAAAGGAAGGATTTGAGCATCATGCTAAGTAAACCCAAAAATTTAATTTGTACAGAGGATCTGAGAATTAATCTGGATCATTCTTCAATCTCGAGGATGGCGATTGAACTAATTATATTAGTTGATTATTTCATACAAACCAACGTAATAAAACATGATATAATTATCAGACTGAAGTTATTTTCTTTAAAACAGAGACTCACCCATTCGAGAAGAAGTTGAAGAGGGGTCGACAATCTAGCGTCCACGCACTTAATCCTACTCATGATCTCAAGAACCACAATCCCATAACTATAAACGTCAACTTTTTTAGTTAATTTCCCATGGACTACATATTCAAGTGCAGTGTAGCCTTCTGCCTTAAACCAAATTTGTCAAAGCCACAAATTAATTAAATGTGCGGATTTAACAGCTTATGATGATCTTCAAAAAAAAATCAATGAATGAACTGCTAAACTTACATTGTTCCTCCAACTCTGGAAGAAACATGTGTTTGGCTTTCTGGGAAGAATCTAGCCAATCCAAAATCTGCAATTTTGAGATGAAATCTGTCATCAAGAAGTATATTTGCACATTTGATGTCTCTGTGTATTATACGAACATTGGATTCCTCATGCAGATATGCAAGGCCTTGAGCTGTGCCCACTATAATGTTTAAGCGGTTTCCCAGCTCAAAGCATTTCTTATTTCACCTGCATACCTCCAACAATAGTATTCCAAAGCTCAAATATAAGTTACACAACTTCTGAAAACAACATGAATTGTTAAAACACTGGCATTAGTAAGAACAACCTACTGAACAAATGCTTGTCAAGACTGTTATTTGACATAAATTCGTAAACTAGCAAGCATTTATGCCTTCCCTTACAGCATCCTAGCAAACAAACAACATCACGATGACAGAACGCTATTGATGATGAGCTTCACTTCCGTCAGAAATTCCTCAATAGCTTGAGTAGTCTACCTTCCACTCAATTTCTTAACAGCAATATCCATTCCATCCTGAAGTCTTCCCTGCTAATCATCAGTATATACACTAGTGTATATTATCGGTATTTACATTAGTGTATATACTAGTACATACACTAGTGTTTATAACTGAATAGACACTAGTGTATATACTGGTATATACATACAAATGTGAAAGAGTGTGAAGTCTTGAAGAAAAAGATGCAGAGGGGAAGTTAGGTTACATAAAAAAAGATATAAGAAATCACAGATTAGGGAAGGTTAGGGAGAGAGGGGTAGAAGGAGAGAGAGGGTTAGGTGGAGAGGAAGAGAGAGTGGGTTTGGAGGGACATAGATGATATATGTGAGGGGGTTGAGAGACAATGGGGGTAGTTAGACAGAGAGAGATGAGGGGCTGAGAGACAGATTAAATGCACTAGCATATCTTTCTCTTTTGTCACTGCTTCCCCTAACCCTTACTAACCCCCTCTCTCACTCATTCTCTCCCCTACTCATCCACCTACACCTAATACCCACCCCTCTCTTTCTCCACCAACCCCCTAACACCCCCGATATAACACTTTCACTACCCCTAACCCTCCTTAATAGTCACCTCATACCAGATTTATTAAGACTGCCATGGAGGCTCTCACATACCTCAGCCCGTCATGTGTATCCCTTTTTCGGTACAAAATTTTCGATGTGCATCCTCAACCTACCAGCATATGAATGGCATGCCACTCCATATCATATTCTATTCCATATATCAACTCATTTCCTGCAACGAACTATTGATAATCCCATTATGTGCATCATATGGATCAATCCATACCATATGCGCTGGAATATGAAATTTGACTTGTGTGAATGGGCAAGCTAAATTTCAAATTCGAATTGAGTCCATGCATTGATAATTTAATAAACCCTGTTTATTTTTAAATGTTTGCAACGGATTGTAAATGCAAAATGTGGTATTAGGAGTAATTCCAGGTAATGAAAGCACCACGTCTCAACTCATAATTTAGTTAGAAACTCAAAATTCACATATGTATTGCATACATGCCAAGGCTAGTATATAATGTACCAAATATTTTGATCCTAGGCATATACGCTAGTGTATATACCAGGTATATATATTGGTGTATATACCTAGGTACATATATGTACCTAAGTATATACACTGGTATATATACCTAGTATATACACCAGTGTATGTAGTTAGTATATACACTAGTGTATACTAGGTATGTACACCAGTGTATATACCTGGTATATACACACAATAAAGCTTAGTAAGGTTTTCTTTAAAAATAAGTTATAGGTTATAACGAAAGATGGTCTCCACATGATAATGTTAATATTGTATACACTATTGTTTATCTTCATACATGTTCTAATTGGAAGATTCGTGAAATGCATGATAAGAGTGTCTTCTCAATCATGAAGAAATATGTATTCAATAATATAAGTCCTATGTTTGATTCTTCTAACAAACAAAAGTTATTTTACAATTTAAAGCTACTCAAAGGATCTGACATAATCCAAATCATGGCAAGGCTAATCCAAAGGTCACTAGACATCGTCTAAAATTTTAACAACCTTGAGTTCTATCAAGTTCTTTAAAACCAAAACAAAATAGCATGGACAACACTTGTAAGATTTCAAGTTTAGGGTGAGCAAAAGAGAGCTTTGAGAAGGGGTGTTAGGGGCTTGGGCGAGAGAGAGAGGAGGGTAAGAGTTATAGGTAGGTGAATGAGTACGACAAAGAGAAAGAAAGTGAGAGAGGGGGTTAGAAAGGCTTAGGGGGAGGAGGGGAGAGAGAGGGAGAGGAGGGAGAAGTTAGTGGTAGGGAGGGAGTAAGAGGGTGAGAGAAAGTAGGGGTGTGATTTTGGGGTAGGGGGGAGGAGGGGGTTTGGTGAAAAGAAAGACATAGAGGTCAAGGGGGTTAGGTTTTTGTGATGAGATGGTATATAAATGGTGTATATACCGGCATATACATGGTGTATATATGATAGCTGTATATACTAGTATATATGCGTGTATATATACTACAATACAATATACACTAGTGTATGTACAAATATACACTAGTATATATAGTAGTATATACATTAGTGTATATACTTGGTTGTAGTATATACCTAGTGCATATATTGTATTGTAACTAGGTATATACACTAATGTATATATACTAGTGTATACCCTAGTGTATATAATTGGTTACAATACAATATATACACTAGGTATATATTGTATTGTAACAAGGTTGTATTTAGTCTATTAGATGTAAGTTGAGTGATTGGGAGGAATGATTGTTATTGTATTTCTCCACCCCAGTTCAATTCCTTGTTCGTGACATGTTGAGCCCTTAAATTCAATTAAATTCTTGTTGTTGGGGACATACACTAATATATACACTAGTGTATATACTCATGTATATGTACACTAGTGTATATACTAGTAGATGCACTAGTGTATATACTTGTATATAGAATAGTTGTATACTAGTATATATACTAGTGTATAACCATATACACTAGTGTATACACTATATTTACTTTGCACGGGGTGTTAACAAGGATTTATGTGAATGAGGCTATATGTATGGTATATACACTCGTATTCACTCATATCCAACTCAAAGGCCAAATATCCCATATAGAGAGCATATGTGGTGGTTCAAGGCTTTTTCTCGATCCATGGTTAGTCCACCATGGGTACATTCCAACAAGGGAATGGGTCAATCCACCATCGGTATAATCCAATAAAGGAAAGGGTCAATCCACCATGGGTATAGGCCAAAAAGGGAATGGGTTAGTCCACCATGATCCATTCCGTTATATCCAGTGGCATTCCAATTTGGATCAACAACAACCTCACAAAAGTCCATCTTACCCTATCGTGGGATTTTGAAAGGTCCAGTTTGATCGCTAAGGCACATTGCTTTCCTTCTTAGTAATGTGTATGGACTCTTGTTCCAAAGAGACTGCATCATGAATCTGTTTATTAAATAAGAAGTCGTACTGTTCTTCTGATACAATCCTACTCAGTATGGGTTTTAGTCTTAGGGCTACGATCTTTGCTATCACTTTGTAAATCATGTTGCAACATGAGATTGGTCTAAAGTCATCATAGAACTCAATTTTTTCTTTTTTTGGGATAAGAGTTAAGAAGATCGAGTTTATCACTCCCAAAACCTTCCCTAACATCTATGAATCCCTCACCACTTTTAAAATATCCTCCTTTATTATATCATAAAATCTCAAAAAGAAATCCAAAGTAAAATCCATTCGATCTTGGAATTTTTTCCTTTTGGAAAGAATGTAGGACTTGAATTACCTCCTCCTTTGTAATTTCCTTCGTAAGATCCTCATTCATTTCCTTTGTGATCAGCCTTGGGAATAGCCTTAGAACTTCCAATATTTTAGTTATTGGACACCCATCTGCTTCTGCAAAAATATTTCGAAAGTACTCTATCGCTGCTTGCGCTTTTTCTTGAAATGTACTTACCAAATTTCCTTGACCGTTCCTGATTTCAAAAATAGTTTTTATACTCCTTCGATGTGATGCAAACTTGTGAAACAAAATTGTATTCCTATCTCCCTTTGCTAAGGCATAATGCCCTACTTTTTAATCTCCATGTTTGTTCCTCCTTCTTCAGCAAATAATCTTTTTTTCCTTCTAATTGTTTTAATGTATCCACCCCTTCTACGATGAAAACACCCTCTTCATTATTCCCGTCAAGATCCTCAATTTTATTCTCCACCCCCTTTAGGTATTCTTGAGAGAAGGTTTTATGTTTCCTATCCCACTCCTTCGAATTTTTTTTCATCTGCGCCAAGTTTTCTACAAATTGTTGCATGAAGGAGAGGCTCTGTGATTCCCTCAGGGGCTGCCATGAAATCCATATTTGAGTTTTATATTCATCGTTAACAAGCCACATAGGATTGAATTTGAAGCTGGGGGGGTTCTCTGGTATTTTGAATGTGATTGAAAATTCCTCATGTTTCTATCATTTATGAAGTATCAATTGATCATGACTAAATTTTCAACCGCCATAAAAGAGTCTAACCTCTTCGAGATCACTTGTTCTCCCCCTCTCCTATTTAGCCATGTTGGTTCCATTTTCAATGGAACTATTTCTACCAATTTTTGTTGCTCAAAGAATGCGCTGAAAAATGGACTCATAGAATCATGTCTTTCAATTCCCCCCCACACCTCATTCAAAAAGAGCGTTAGGTTTAAGTCTCCCCCCAAAATCACATTTGACTTCTTGAAAGCACCTGATTTTCCAAACATCTCCTAGAAAACCTTCATGTTATAGAAAGGTCCATAAACATTTAAAATCGTGAAATCGAGCCTTGTCTCTCCATATTTCAATTTGATCTCTAGCACAAATTCATAACGCGATAATGATATCCGATTCAATATTGGACTCCATGCTGTGAGGATTCCTCCATAGTGTCCTTCTGCATCAATTCTATCCATTTTTCAATCTTTTACACATTCATTGGCTGCTTTCTTCCTCTCCATCATTGTTTCTTGAATTAACAGAATTGTCAGTTTTAAACTGCATATCATCCTCTTGAGGGATTTTTTTCTTGGAGCCCCCCTAGACCCCATGCATTAAAGGAGAGGATTAGCATTAAGATCCCTTTCCAAGGGCCTTTTCCACTCTAAGATCCTGATATATTGTTTCCTGCTTTCCTTGTTTAATGTTCATTGTTGCTTGTTTATGTGCCTTCGAGAGCAGTGATTTCCTTCCAACCTAGAATTTTTGTAGGGGATTGAGGGCTAGACCCCCTTAGGAGACCAAATCTCATTCTTCTTTATGTGATCTCCTTGATCTTAGTTCATATTCCTTCCTATGTGCATTCTAGATTTTTTTAGGCATCGACTCTATCTTTTGGGGCGTATTAGAGGTAGTTAATTTTGATTTTCTCTCTGTTGTTATTTATTCTCGATCTAATTCTTCATTTTTCTTTATTAAAATAAGCGAATTATATGTTGGGGGAACAATAATTGTGTAATTAAGCAATCAATTATGTGGAATTAATCTTTCCATGTCAATAAGGCGCAATGGGTAAGCCAACTTGCCAAGGAGGAAAATTAGAAACTGTATGACAAAATTAATCAGATAGGAAAAAAGGAAAGTGCTAAAAGCCATAGAAAAGAAGCCAGGCACAAAAGAGGAAAACATTGATCAAAGGAGGGTGAAGTTTCCCTTTTGGAGTTCAGTCACAAAAGAAGGAAAGCCAAGAAAAACTGTCATAAGGAAAAATAGAAACAATGGACCAAATGAGAGCACAGTTTTCATTTCAGAATTTAGTCACAGAAGTAGGAAAGCCAAGAAAAGTTGTCATAAGGAAAAATAGCAACTTAAGGTCAAGGAAAGTGCAGTTTCCAAATGGGACGAAGGATACAAGAAGGGAAACATATTTGAGGACTCAAACTTGCTAAAATTATCAAGGAGGCCGCATTCATGGTTAGGGTTAGGCTTCTATGTGGATGACTTGCTCTCACAGGTCACCTATACCTGCTAAACAAGTCACCAGAGGTATATAAAAAGACAAAGGGAGATCCATTACTTAGTTTGGATTTTTTTTATGTTGATGTTGATAAAGATAAGGCTTCCTTGTTGAGTGTTGTGCCTCGGTATTTTGGGAGATGTACCCCAAGTCCTTTCCTTCCCTTCCCCTTTCTTCTTTCTCCCCTTCCTTTTCATTGCAGGTGTTGGAGAGCTAATGAACAACACCATAGCTTCAGATCAGGAATCCATTGCATCCAATTTCTCCATTGAAGTCGATCTCCAGTGAAGTGGGATCTTCACTTACGCTCCCATCCTCAGATTGGTGTCAGATCTGGGCCTCCTGCCCACAGTTTTGAGTCCTATCTTTGGAGAGATCAGTAAATAAAAAGTAAATATGTTTATACAAGTTCATGATTCTATCAACTTTATTGAAAGTGTTGTAAACAATGATCATGGTTTCATAAAAAATGTTCATGGTTCCATAATAAATGATCATGGTTCTACTATCAAAAGTTCATGGTTCCACCATCATTGTTCAAGGTTTTGTAAACATTTATCATAGTTCCATCGATATTATTCTTGGTTCCCTAGACAATGGTCACAGTTACACCACCAAATATTTATGTTTCTACCAACTATGTTCAAAATTTCAAAAATAATTTAAATGCTTGCATAGAACAATGCTAATGATTCCAATACTAAAAGTTCATGATTCAAATAACTTTGTTCAAAGTTCCAAAAATAACCCTCATAGTTATACCAATATTATTCATAGTTCTATAAATAGAGTTCATGATTATGCTACCAATACTTTGTAGTTCCACCAAATTTGTTTAATATCTCATCAACACCATAAACAATGCTCTCAATTTTGTAAATACATCTCATGGCTCCATGCCCAAAAGTGTGTGTGTGCACCAACTTTATTCAAGGTTCTATAGCCAATGCTCATGTTTTGATAAATAATGATTATGGTTCCACAATTAAAAGTTCACATTTCCACTAACTTTGTTCAAGGTTTATTAATTAGTCATTAAGTAGGTTTTGTAAACATTGGCCATGATTCCACCAACATTGTCCATGATTATGTAGCCAATGCTCATGGTTCTACCACCAAATGTTTATGGTTCAACCAACTTTATTTAAAATTATATAAACAACACTTGTGGTTCCACATGCATCATTCATAGCTTTGTAAATAGTGCTCATAATTCTATAAAAACTAATAAGAAGTTGTATAGCACTTACAGATGAATAGACCAATAGGTAGAATAGACAAGGTTAGAAATTTCAAAAATACTTTTTCTTTCTTAAACTTCACTTAATTAATTAATTTTAATTCTAACATTATAATCTCATTTTATAATTTATAAATAAAAATTATATTTTTTAAATATTTTTAAAATGGAAAAAAAAAATCTTCAATTAAAAATATGTCTTAAGTTTAGCGTATTTGCTAGAAAGAGGTACCAGCCTTGAGTAGGCAAGAATAAACGTAAACAAAATAATTAAGAAATTAATATTTTAAGAAATAATTACCCACAACCCTTTGCAATTTTTTTTAGATTTTTTTATAAAAATTGGTCAAATTTATTTGGGAAATTGTTATTTTCACAATTTTGCAATTTTAGACATTGTTGTTTTAGAATCTTAGATTAATTTTTTTATTTAAAATCTATTAAATACTTCAAATTGCTATTTTGAAAAAAAATGATTTGAGAGCGTTTTGGTTAGCTATCCATTTACCTTGACGACCAAACCACCAAAAAAAAATCATTCCCTTTAAAAAAAAGTCTTAATATAAATTGCTGATTTTCTCCATCCAACAAGCAGAGAAAACAGAGTCAATTGTGAAGGAATTAACAATCTCCCATTGAATAACACCTTGTCCCAACAATAGAAAAGAAGTAGGAATGGAAGATTCTATCATCTTTTGGTGTGGACACTTCAGAATTTTTATGACTAATTTTTTACTCCGAAAGTTGAAGAATATCTTAGGAAATTTGAAATGGTGTATTATTTGTTATTTATCGGGTTATGCATCAGGTATTGAGAGGATTCTTTCTTGAACTCTGCACTAGTTGAGTATTCTGGTCAGCCCAATTGACGAGGGGAATAGTACACGGAAAACAACCTTTGAACACGCGCTTATGTAGGAAATTATAACTTACAGTAAATGGTTGTGTGTATTTTTTTAAGAAAATGAAAGTTACTTTTTGATGGATAAGAAAACAAGTTATTAGAGATGTTAAAGATATTTTTTTTAAAGTGATATCTGGTTAATATAATTTTTTTAAGAAATTAAAAATAATTATATATTAAAAAGTATGATAAAATAAAGTTTTTAACAATTTTAATCTTTTCACTTCAAAATAATGCAAATTTCACACGATTTCAATCCCATGCCTAGTTATAACGCAATTCTTATATACTGGACAGACTTTTCTTCGGGAGGGGAGCCTGTCCAATGCACACCGTCGGATTTCTCATCCAATGGACACCGTTGGACAGGCTCCCCTCCCGAGGGAAAGTCTGTCCAGTATATAAGGCGCTCCAAGTTATAACCCGTTCTCCGCGACTGCCGTCCAGGGTTGCTGTCAACATTGAAGGAGGCCACCTGCCAGACAATGGAATGTGTTGAATGCGTTGAAGTCTCTAAAAGCAGTGTAATCAATGATAACGGACATTTTCCAAATGGTCGTCTAGTTGCAAGATGGGACACTCTTCCTTGTATTTGAAAGAAAAACATATCACAGGCTTTCTAGAAAAGGAAATGAGTAAGCTAAACTTTAAACCATTTGTACTTAAAATTTGGTAAGTATTTTTTTTTCCTAAAATAGGTAAAAATTGTTTAAATTATAGTTTTTAGTGATTAGAATTGCATAATTTGGGTGCTTTAAGGGTAATTTCCTAAATCTATTTTTGTATGACAAATTGCAATTTGAACACTGAAAATTTCATTTTCAATAGCAAATTGTGTTGTGTGATTGTGGCCAAACTTGTCTAGAAAGATGCTTAGCCAACTCCATTACTACATCAGCATCACATCGGCATCATGAGATATTAAATAATACCCTTAATTTTACTAGATATTGATAAATACCTACAAAAATCTTTTTGTTGAGCCCCCTTTAAATACATATTTCTAATTAAAAAAACCCTCAATACCTAGAATCCCCATGTCCTACTCCCTACCCCCCAATACCTACAATATATTGATCTTATTTTTCACAATTTAAACCCCTCATTTATGAATGAACGTGAGAATATATTGGTTAACAAGGTGAATCCAGACAAACCCTTTTTTAGAGTGGAAATATTGAGTAAATGTGAACTGAATGTTTATGGTTTTAATTTGTATTATGTGGTTCTAAAAAATATTTTAAATTTAATTAAGTGGACATGTTATTTTTTATAACATTTTTTTTAATTTTTTTTTATAAAAGATATGTGTCAACTTTAGGATTGGCGAGCATGAAAAGACTTACACATTTCTCTTAATAAAATGGAAAAGCAAAACTTTAACTAAACTAAGCTATAGAATGGAAAAGAAAAACTTTAATTCCAGTTTCCACAAATTTACCATAAAACAATAAAATAGTAAAAGAATGAATATATCATGTAAGATTGCGAGCAAATCATGGTAAAGGTTAACTTTCGTTTTCATGAAATTGACCATAAACAATAAAATAGTTTAAAAAAATTAATATATTGAGTAAGATCATAACAATAATTATTGTTGGATTGCCCCTCAATAGTATAGTGGATTTTCCAGAAAACTAGATTGCTGGATTGCCCCGGAGTGGGATATGGGAAAACTAAAACGCCCCGTTTTCTCCAAACCGCCTTTCTATAAAACCACTTCAGTCCCACCAAGGATGGTTGTCCTCTTTTCCACCTAACATGATCTCCACCTCAAAGCGTCGTTGCAGAGATATGCCTTCGACGAGTTCGTCGGTCGACAGGTTTGCCTCGACATGTTCAGCCGACAAGTTCGCTGCGACGGTTGAACTTCTGACCATTATAACATCTTGTAACTGAACGTCGCAAGTAGTCACCCAAATGTCTCAGCATCCTCTATATAAGCATGTATATTATGTAAGATAGACATCTTTCTAATCATAAGCTAATTCCTCCATCTTTCGTGGCACAGAAGTAATAAATTGGTTCGAATTCTTGCATATTGTCTGTATGTATATTTCTTGTGGACCTAGTGTGCTTCCTTCTTTGTTGTTTCTTCTTATATGATTTCGCCATAACAGAACTCGACTCATTTAGTTCACTATTGTCCCCAGCGTGCACCTGGGCATGTCCTGGATCATTGATATCATAGTAGATTTCGTTGAGAGATTAAGTTACATAAGCACTTCCATCGAAGTTATTTAACTTATGCCTCTCAAACACGTTTGCAAGCCCATCAACACAAGAAGACACTTCCTTCGACTTCATAAAAGATGGCCGAAGAAGCAGGCAATAGACATGCAACTGACAAGACAAAGCAACTCATAGAAAAAGCATTGGCTCGCCAGCGAATTGAAATGTTCGCCCAGTTCAGCGAGATTGTCTTGAGAGTCACTGCGAACTACAAGGAATTTTCGATGCGTCCTCACTCCAATAAAATCAGGCCCTTCAAAGTGTAAATGAATCTGGACATACCGAACCTTGAAGACAAGATTGACGCAGAATCCGTCGACAATTGGGTACAACAATTGAAATCTTACTATGCGGTAAATCAGCTCTCCGAAGCGAAAAATATCACCATTGCGTCCTTAAAGATGTCAACCTCTGTACACTGCTGGTGTGAGAATCTATCGACAAAGATGGAAAAAGAAGAAGACCCCATAGACACATGGGAAAAAATTGTCGAATATGTCTGAAAGGAGTTCTACCTGCCCAGGTATCTTGAACAACAGTATAAGAAGTAGCAACAACTAAGGCAGTGGAAAGACCAGTCCATACAAAGTTACACTGACGAGTTCTACCGACTCATGGCTAGACTTGGCATCCAAGAAGAAGATAAATTTCTTGTCCTGAAGTACGTCAATGGTTTGTCCTCGTACATTCAACAAGAGATGGAGTTTCTGACTGTTAGCACACTTGCGAATGCATTTCATTATGCCAACAAGCTTGAAGCTAAACAAAAAGGGAAGATACGTTTCGTGAACAAGCCAACAGGTCAAACATCCAACAAGAAGTCGTCAACTGACTCCAACAAGTTCAAGAATCCTTCTCAGTAGATTTCGCCGAAGATTGAACATCAAAAGAAAAACTTTCAGCAAGATAAGATGGATCGCAACAAACATAACCCTTCCGCGAGATGGTGTGATTATCACAATTCATCATGGCATGATCTGTCAGAATGCAAAACTCAGAAGACATTTTTGGCAAAATTGTCGACATCCGACTTGTCCGACAGAAGCCTGGTAGAATCTGATCCAGATGCATCAACTCTCTTGGCCTCGACCTTGACCACTCCAATAGCCTCGACCATCGTCGATGTGGAGGAATAAGAGCGTCTATTCCATACATGGATATGGGTTCAGAACAATCCATTACATATGATTGTGGATAATGGTAGCCAGAAGAACTTCATTTCTGAAGATCTTGTGAAGAAATTAGGTCTTGTCACCACTCCACATCCTCAGCCTTACAATATCGGTTGGATGAAGGATGGGCAAGAATTGAGGATCACACGACAATGCCCACTCGCCTACTTCATTAAGCATTTTGAAGATGAAGTACTCTGTGACATGGCACCTCTTTCTGTAGCCGACGCCCTATTCGGTAAACCCTACCTATGGGATTGATACGGTACATATTAGTCACGGCCTCAGAAGGTGATTGTCAAAATACGAAACCAATGGTATTGCATACCAAAGAGACATCCCACATCAATGGTTTCCATGATATCTTCCAAGCAAACAAAGAAGCTTATCAATCATGCTCAAAAGTTCGCATTAATCATGATCAAGCCTCAACATTCCAGGAGTACTACAGCAATGAGTCAACTCACTGACCAATGCAGCTCCTGAAAACAACAACAGATCGACAACATTCTTGAAGAATACCAGAACATATTTCAAGCAACAGATGGAGTACCTCTGCACTGTCAAGTAAAACACTCCATTGAACTTATTCCTAGTTCTTCATTACCTAACACATATGTTCACAGAAGATCCATTCTCGAAAATGAAGGGACTCGTAGACAAATACAGGATTTGATCAACAAGGGTCATATCCGCCCCAACTCCTCTCCTTGTGGAAGTCCAATCATCTTAGTTCCAAAGAAAGACGGTAATTGATGCATGTGCATCGACTATCGGGCTCTCAACAAAATTTTAGTGAAGAACAGATACCCTCTTCCAACTATTGATGAACTCATCGACAATATGAAAGGTGCTAAGTTATTTATGAAACTCGACCTCAAGTCGAGATACCATCAGATTCCAATTGAGTCCACTGATGTATGGATAATGGCTTTCAAAACCTACGAAGGACTGTTTGAATGGTTAGTCATGCCTTTCGGCTTAACCAATGCACCTACAACCTTCATGAGATATATGGATGACCTTCTACAACCTTTCATCAGTAAATGTGTCATTGTCTATCTCGACGATATCTTGATTTTCAGTCGATCATGGGAAGAACATGTCAAGCAACTCAGGTAAGTTTTCGACACTCTCCAGCAACATCGACTATATCTGAACATGGAAATATGCTCATTTGCGATGAACAACATCAAGTATTTGGGGTATGTAATTGACTCTATAGGCATTCATGTCGACCCAAAAAAAGTATAGATCCTTAGAGATTGGACCGTTCCTCAAAACATTCATGAACTAAGAAGTTTTCTTGGTTTGGCGAATTTCTATTGATGATTCATACTTGGCTTCAGTCACATCGCATGGCCTCCGAATCAGTTGACGAAAGAAAATGGGAAAATTGTCTTCAAATGGACATCGACACAACAACAAGCTTTTGAACAAATAAAAAACAAGCTTTGTACCGCATGAGTACTTGTGTTACCTAATTTACATCATCTCTTTGAGATTGAGATGGATGCATCAGACTATGCCCTCAGCGTAGTGATCAATCAGTCAGGTCACCAGTCACATTTCATTCTGAGACTTTCAGCGACACAGTCGTAAGGTACTTGACGTATGAAAAAGAACTGTACGCAATTGTGCAAGCTCTCAAGCAATGGAGACACTACATTCTTGGAAGGGAAACGGCCATCCTCACTAACCATAAGCCTTTGTAGTTTGTTCTGACTTAGTCAAAACTACAGACAACCCGACAAATCAAGTGGATTAATTACCTGTAACAATTTCAGTTGGTAATTAAGTATCGGAAAGGAAAATCCAATGCCACAGCCGATTGTCTCAGTAGACCACCCATTACTCTACTGTCTACAGTGATGAGTATGCAGGTTTATGACACCACTACTTGGCTGCAATTGTATTCAGTATACTGCAATTTTTCTACAATCTATCGATAGCTTTAGAATGACAAGTTGTCGACTTTCGACTACTTCTTGAAGGACACCTTGCTATGCAAGCTTGGACAGCTTTGTGTCTCGACCGGTGAGAACCGATAGAAGCTCATCTGGGAGGCGCACTACAGCAAGACTGCAAGACAGTTTGGAGTCATAAAAACACTTGTTATCCTCCAAAAGTATTTCTACTGGCCTTCACTTAAATCTGACGTCAACAAGTACATTCGATCATGCGTGGTTTGTGCCATTGCTAAACCGCTGAATCGACGAGAAGGACTGTACACACCCCTTCCAGTTCCTTGTCGACCATGGGAATCTATTTCTATGGACTACTTGACAGGATATCTTACTACCAAACATCAACATGACGCGATACTAGTAGTAGTCGAGAGATTTTCCAAGATGGCTATACTCATACCATGCAAGAAGACTACGACAACACAATAGACTGCTAAGCTCTTCTTTGAACATGTTTGGAAACACTATGGCCTCCCGACGACCATTATTTCCGACAGAGATGCTAGATTTGTCAACACCTTTGGAAAACTCTCTGGAAACAACTCGACACAAGACTTTATTTTCGACAGCCTTCCATCCGTAGAGAGAAGGACAGACGGAAGTTGTAAATCGCTTAGTCATACAATTGCTTCACATGTACAACCACAAGCATCATCGAACATGGTATGACAATCTTCCATACATACATCACAGCTACAATCGTACTCAACACAACTCTACAGGAAAGAGTCCATTTGAGATCTATTACGAATTTCAACCATCAACGCCTATCAACTTAATCAGTTCCTCGACACAGTTTTATGACATCGAATTCGAAAGACGAGAAGTGGAGAAAGCATTGAAGTTCAAGGATCAAATCTACAACATCCAGAAACAAGCACGGGAAATGTTGCAACGAGCAAATGCAAAATCTAAGGCCCGACATGACAAGCATCGAATTCCTCATTCATTCCAAATTGGGAATCAGGTCTGGTTACATCTAAAGAAGGATCGCTTCACTGTCCCATACAGAAAGATGAAACCTTTGCGATATGGTCCATACAGTATCCTTAAATAGATTGGAGAAAACACTTTTCAGCTTGACATTCATGCATGCCTTGGCCTACATCTAGTTTTCAATGTAGATCTACTTCGACCATCCCATGCACCATTGTTGGAACAAAATGACTTGCAGATAACAGAACCCGAAGAAATCCATCCAGATGTTCAGGAACATCTTCTTTGTGGCGCCATTGTGGGACGACGCATACGTCTTACAAGGACAAACTCCATTCCCTTGTTTCAAGTGGCTAAATCTGGACAACTTCCCGAGATAGGAAAATGGTACTCTGCTAATGAATTCACTGACAAGTTTCCTCACCTGAACGAATACACTATGGAGACCATTGTTTCTGAATGATTAAGGAATGATCCAACCAATAGCTGACATGTTCGCCTTCAACAGGTTTTCCTCGACATGTTCAGCTGACAAGTTCGCTGCAACGGTTGAACTTCTAACCATTATAACTTCTTGTAACTAAACATAGCGGGTAGTCACCCAAACGTCTCAACATCCTCTATATAAGCATGTATATTATGTAATATAGACATATTTCTGATCATAATGTGATTCCTCCATCTTTCATGGAGCAGAAGTAATAAATTGGTTTGAATTCTTGCATATTGTCTATGTGTGTATTTCTTGTCGACCTAGTGTGCTTCCTGCTTTGTTGTTTCCTTTTATATGCTTCGCCATAACATAACTCAACTCTTCAGTCAACTATTGTCCCTCGCGTGCACATGGACACGACCTAGATCAATGCCTGACATGTTTCCAACACATTCATCATTCTTAAACTACTCTTGTAGCTTCCCCAACCCCTACAAATTATATATATATTAAAACACTGAAATATGAACTAACCTACTATAATATTGCCTAATTGATGAATCCTTGTGACATAAAGAATCTATCATTACTCTATAATTCTTTAGGTTTCCTATGTTTTACCCAACAAACTTTAACATGGTATTAAATCTTTAACGTGAGTTCAATTTGCCCAAATTACATTGAAAAAAAGTGTTGTACTAACATGAAACTAACAACCCACTCATGGGAAGGATTATTTTCCTGGATGTGAATTATAGAGGAATCTGAAGTAGAGCATTCATTAGAAAATGAGGAACGTCGTGCAGCTAATGAAATTATGCTCACAGTCTAAGCTATGGTGAGGAACGACATCCATAGATGGGTCCATTATAATGGGAATGTTTACTCACTTGGTCTATAACAAACGGGATTTACTTCGCCTATCCACTCGGCTGCTACCCTGAACAAGACCTTTCACAACTCCCAAGGACTAATCATCTATTCACTCAGTAGTCATTTCCACTACCTATAGGTATACCATTCATGCTAGACAAATGTGAACAGTGATGCAAATATACAGAAGTAACAAGAACTTACAGAGACAATTCGCTCGTTGATTTAGACTTTAATACTTCATTAATGTAAGATTCCACGCTGGTAAGACTCCATGGCTCTGATACCATTCGCATGCAGGATCGATAGAGTCTAAGATCTTCCTTCAGTTTACAGATACAGAAATAATATCTCTCAACTCTCTATTAATAAAATGATGCAGTATAGCAATCAGAATGATACACACAGAGATGATAATAGTTATAGCAGCGGATAATAACATGACAACGTTTTGATGCGATCTTATAACTTGATAGTCAAGTCGCAGAGCATACTTGCATTACAGACTTAGACCACACTGATTTTCTGTTGTGATCTTATAGCGCAATGGCCAAGTCACAGAGCATACTTCTCATTAGTATAGACTCATTCAATCGAAGGAAGTTCCCACTCATGGGAAGGATTATTTTCTTAAATGGTGGCACTATAAGTCTGCCTCCCATATAAAAATTTCCTCTGTGAATATTCCTTTCTCAGATACTGTATAACCAGTTCACATAAACCTTCTTGAAAAACATCAAATTGACTGGGCTCTCAAACAAGGCTACAAATATGCTCATTTAGGCGCCATCCGTTTAGGCCTAAGCCCTCTGGTTCGTCCTTTTCTGAATGTCTCTTCCTTATGTGTTGCAATAGACACGCATCATAAGAATTTTGCTGATGCCATCATCGGTGGTTTCACTGCACCTCTGCATGAAGGCCCTGCCTTCGGCACTATATTTCCTAAGTATTCTGTTAGTTTAGATGATCCCCACATCTATAACCTTCTCAAAGCCTACATTCTTCCTCAAGGCTTTTCCATGATGACTGGATCCAAAATTATACAACTCAAAGCTGCTGTCTGTATCCGTTTTGGCAACGACACCTTACCTCCTCTCAGTCGTAAATCCCATCAGAGCTCACACCTGCTAAGCGTGGTGGAGAGAGATAAGTCTAAGCAAGCCCAGCCTGTCACTTTTGATTGGACAAGTATATCTTACCCTCAAGCTTGGGAAATCAAGTATGATGAATTAAAAAATGCTAAGGCCATGAAGTCTATGATAGCTAAATAGCCGCTGAAATTTGATAGAAGTTCCAGTTCCTTTAGAGTCCCTGACTCATATCCTAATCCTTCTTTTGCACCTCCTCTTATCAGATCCTCCTTTGTAACCTCCTCAATCTCAAATAAATCAGAGTCCCTTCCTCAGACTACTTCCTACACCGGACTCTCAGATTTTGAACATCGGGGTCAGCATAAAGACTACCCTGCATGCAGAAAACTTCTGCAGAAATTACATCACCACAGACAAAAGCCTACTCTTGGAATGTTTACCCTTCCTAGGAAAACTCAATCATATGAAGCTTCTTATCAAGGAAGAAAATCCTTTTTCCCTGGTAGGAATATGCATGATCTCCCATTTAGGCAATATTATGGTGATGGCACAAGTAAGAAAGAATTCCTCCTTGTTCGGTCTTCAGCACCAGAAGAAGAAGTTTCTGACGAAACTAAATTGTTAAACTGGGGGAATATGCAGAACAAGCTAACGAGCCAGAACATTGATGATATGGCCCGTGATCTTCTTGAAATCAAAGCCGCTGTCCAAGCTGAGAAAGATAAAGTCTCAGTTATTGATACAAAGTTAGGACTTCTGGATCACCTCCTAACCGATTCTGATGAAATTAAGCTAGCAGTTGCTAAATCTGCAGAAAAGATTGAACTAAGGTTGGCTAAACTTGAAGAATTAATTAGCTAGACTAGAACAATTAAACAGCGTACCCCTGTCTTGAGTCCAACTGTTTTTGCTTTAGCCACACAAGGGAACATCAGAAAACAAAAAGTGACAGACAAGAAGATTGAAAGAAGTTGGTCTTTTGGAATGATGAGTATTCCACCTGAAGAAGACCAAAGACCTGAATTTGATTTCGGTCAAATAGATGCGGATTTACAAGAAGTCCAGGAATGGATAGGACACTTCAAGTCCTTTAAGCCTACCTTAGAACCAAAGTATCTGAGTATGCTCAATGCACATGCTCATGCTGAATCCTCAGGTACTAAAAATACAGTAAAAGAAGAATATGATGCACATATGGTAGATGCTTCGAAAGCTCCCAAGCCGTCTACCTCCTTTGGTAATAATACTATCCATAACATTATCACTTCAATGCCAGAACAACCTGTTCTGAACATTCAATGCCAAAGTAGAAGTCAGATTAGAGATGCTATCACAATGATGTTTCATTGGGTTGTATATAAACGTATGCAAGATCCCACCATCACAGGACAAACATTGGGAACGCAGATAGTTGCTGGCCTTTCTGGTTTAGCAAATGACTGGTGGATATGGTTACCCCAAGAAGCACGGAATGAATTGCTAAATGCAAACGATGCAGACCAGCAAATCTTGCTGGCATTAGGAAAAGAATTTCATGGTGCAGATGATGTAGATGATTCAGATCATCTAGCCTCTCTTTACATGTCTGCCCATCTATTTGATCTGTCACAGGCAGAATCATATTTCTGCTATATGCAGAAACTTCTGATTCAGTTAGGAAAGGCACATGACCCAGCCTACTTAAAGCATTACTTAAGAAGCTTTCCTGGTCATATTCTAGACGCTGTTGAAAAGTATATGAAAGATAAGCAAATCAATTACCGAAGTCTTTCCCTTGCCCAGTTGCATAATCATATCATTAAGACCTGGCAAGAGCATTGTCTGGAGAAAAGAGTCACAAAAGACTTTAAGCGACACCAATCCATGTTTTCTCCATCATTCTGCAAGAATGTCGCCCAGTTACCAGAATGGGGATGTGGTGCGCGTGGTCGAGGTCATTTACAGGAATCCTGTAAATGCAAACATAAGCATAAGCGAAAAGGGTTTTACTTGAGTCAGCCGAGATATCATTTTCAGATAAACCCTTGAAGTTTCATAAGAAGTCCCAGCACAGAAAGTCCTATAATCAAAGGCCTTACAAGAAAAGAAAGTTTATTAAACGCAGAACCCAACATTCTGACAAAGAAAGTTGTTTCCTCTGCGGAGCCAAAGGCCATTGGGCGAATAAATGTCCCAAGAAGAAATCCAAGCCCAAGCTTGCTGCTTTCTGTGATCAGTTCCAGTTAGATCCTCACTGGTGGTATCTCCCTGCTCCACATGAAGAACCCGAAGGAGAAGTTTTATTTCTTCCTGCTGATGATGCCTATGTTTCCTCTGACTCTTCCAAGTCCGATAGCGATGATGAAGCTGCTGCACTTGGTAAATTTGCCCCTTCTTCTTCTTCTTCCTCTGAATCTGAAGATGGTCCAAATTTAGGGGGGTTCGAGCCGCCTGAATTTACTTTTCCCTTAATATGTTTACATTAAACAGAACTCAAGCAATTGAGAAAAGGCTTGCAACCTTAGATCTGCAACTAACAGCAACCCATCCATATCAGTATCAGTTACGGGCTGCTCTAAGGGATGAAAAGAGTCGTTTGCTTGGAGAACTTGAGCAAACAAAAGGCAAAGAAAAGGTTTCCTTTTCACCTCCTCCTGCATTCTATAAACCTGTCGATATCTATAAAGATTATCTAGAAGGGCATGAAGATAGACAAAGCTTTAGGTTTGATCAAGAAAGAATGTTAAGACAACAGATCAGAGAAAAGAAGCAATAGGTAAAATAGTTATGCATAGAAATAGAAGATTTGAAATGTATGGTCAAATGCATACAAACTGAGAGAGATCAGTCCTTAGATGAGGAACTGAGTAAACATTATGAAAGGGCGATGACTGTTGATAGCCCTAAGAAAAGAAGTTCTCCTCTGGAGTTACAGCGCTCTAGAAGAGTAACAATAGAAGACGAGAACATTTCTCGAAGTTCTTATGCAGAACCTAATTTAGCAATGCTCACTGGACCAAAGGTATTTCTCAAAGTCCTCTTTAAACCTGGTGAATATAAAGCTTATACTCTTGACTGTCAGATTGACTCAGGTTGTCAGGTAAGCTTAGCTAAGAGTTTGGCACTTCCTTCTTTCTATTGGGAGAAAACTACAGATTGTGGTGCTGCTATTCAAGGTACTCCCATTGCTCTAACTGCAAAAGCCAAACTGTTTCCAGTCCAGTTCGGAGAAGTAAAAGATGAGCTGACTTTGTACAGATTAGATGATATATCAGAAGATTGTATTCTAGGTGTTGAATGGCTTCATAAAGTTAGTCCCTATCTTATAGACACAAAGAAAAAGGTTTTCATCTGTACATATAATAACCAGAATATCACTCTACCTATTTCTCTTAGAAGTACTCACAGATGTCCATCTTATGTACAGATGTCTAAAGTTCAGATGACTCCTGCTCAGCTAGCCAAGATGGAAAGATGTAAGGAATTCTCAGATATCCATAGTAGTAAAATGCTTGCTGATATTTCTAAGAAAATTAAAAGAGATTGCTGTGCAGAACACCCGAATGCTTTCTGGAAGAGAGAAAAATACTTTGTGTCTCTCCCCTTGGATCCACAATACAAGATCAAGCCAATGAAGGCTTCTACAAGACTCATGTCTCCCTCAGACTGAGATTTCTATGAGAATGAGATTAAAGATCTTCTAAAGAAAGGACTGATAGAACCATCTAAAAGTCAGTGGGCTTGTCGAGCCTTTGTGGTTAACAAGCATTCATAAATCAAAAGAGGTAAGCCGAGGTTAGTTGTTAACTATAAACCTCTGAACGCAGCCCTACAGAAAGTCAGGTATCCTCTGCTTGATAAAGCAAGTCTATTACAAAGAATATCTGGCTGTGTAATCTTCAGTAAGTTCGAATTAAAGTCTGGTTTCTACCAGATTGGAATCAAGGCTGAAGACAGATATAAAACGACATTCATTGTCCCTTATGGGCAATACCAGTGGAAAGTTTTGCCGTTTGGAATAAATAATTCCCCCTCAGAGTTCCAAAAAAGAATGGAAGATATATTTAGGGAAAAGCTCTGGGCATTAGTTTTCATAGATAACATTCTTATCTGTTCTAAAAGCTTGCAGGAACACCTCAAGCACTTACAATCATTCTATGAGCTTTGTTACAAGCATGGGTTAGTGCTCTCTGAGAGCAAGATGGAGATTGGAAAGAATGAAATCAATTTTCTTGGTTTCAAGATTAAAAAAGGGCAAGTCATCCTGCAGAATCATGTTCTGCAAGTATTCAGTAAATTTCTAGAACAAATCACTGATAAAACCCAGCTTCAAAGGTTTCTAGGAAGCCTGAATTACATCCGACCTTTCTATAAAGGTCAGGTTGCTGATATCCTGCTTCTGCAACAAAGGTTGAAGAAAAAGCCGAAGCCTTGGACACCAGAGATGAGTCTGGCAGTTCAGCAGATAAAGAAGAAAGTCTTGGAGCTTCCTCCTCTCTCCCTGCCAACAGGGAATGGCCATATGATAATCGAGACAGATGCATCTTCATCCACTTGGGGTGGAGTTCTAATTGAAGCTCTGGCTGGTAAAGAAAATATTTGTGGATATGGATCTGGTTCATTCAAATCTGCGGAACTCAACTATCCATCAAGCCACAAGGAGATCCTTGCAGTCAAAAAGACTGTATCACATTTCATTATGTTCCTCAAACCTGTAAAGTTTATCATTAGGACAGATCTAAAAATTATGCCTGGTATCTTTAAGAATGAAAATCTGATGGCAGAGAATAATAGTAGAATTCTGAAATGGTTTATATGGCTTAGCAATTTTGATTTTGAAATTGTGTATAAACTAGGTTATCTTAATTGTATTGCTGATATGCTCACCAGGGAGCAAAGCAACACCCCTGCGCTAAAGATGTTCTCCGTTGGAGAATCCAGCTCTGGGAAAGCTAGAGAAAATAAAGGCAAAGCTCCTGCTGAAGAGCTGAAAGCCAAGGAAGGATTGTTCCTCCTCCCATGGGACAATACCTTACCAGAAGAAGTGCGCATTCAAACACTGGAGTCTGCTTCTACAGACGAAGCCAAAAGATTTCTGCAACTTACTCTCATTCAGAATATTCAATCCTCTCCACTCAAACTGAATATCATGGAGAGATGGGAAAAGGATGCATTCCTTAGTTTTTCTGATGCTTTAACCAAGATCAGAAATTGCAGAGAAGTATGGTTAGACTACGATGATGTAGGGCCATGGTGCTACATTGATATTGGCCAGGGACAGCTAACTTGGACATCATACAACCTGATACTCCAATGCTGCAGAGAAGAAAAAGAGATTATAATTTGTGCAGACCCTGCAACACTAAAGCACAACATTACTTGGTCAGGATGGACAGAGATCCTGTTAGATAAATTCTGTCCCTGAGTAGATTGGGAAAACAGGCGTGCAAACTTCATTGCACATTTAAAAGCAGATATGGAGATAGCTGACAGAGAAAATCAATGGTTCAAATTCAAATTGCACTATGAAGGTGGAACCTATAAGCCGCTGGACCATACTATTCACACCAGGCAAAAGTTCATTCGGTGTAGCCTGGAAGGTGATGTCATTGAATCCAGAGTAACTACCAGAGAGATTCCACTCAACTACAGAGTTGAGTCACACTTCCGTGGTGAGTTCATTTGCGAACCAAATTTCCTGTTTCAAGGTTCAGATGTTGATCGGTGTTTCAGTCCATTCTTATATCCGCTTCCGTCCCCAGATGGATCTCCGGTACCTGAAGATGCCCAAGGATTCTATGATTCCGATGACGATGAAATCTGGGAGTATCTACAAGGACGCGACCCATATGACTAATAGAGAAAGCAGTGGTGGGCCGTTTGGTTGAAGGCTGAGTAGGCCAGCATTGTCCTACATTGTATCCGTGGTGGGCCGGATTAAAGCTCCACAGTGTATATTCGTAGTTAGGACTGTCGTGGGCCAGTTGCTCCACTGTGTAAGAGTCTGTCGTAAGTTCTGACACTGGGTCCCCATATGTCGCTGACTATTTAAGGGACGAGATAATGACTGTGGTAGTCCCCACATGTCACCCCGATTAATGCCTTATTGACCTGTTAGTGTAATTCTTAGGCAACCGAATCACCGGATGACCTGCATCCGTCGGTTTTTGTTTACCGGGTTACCGACTCAAAAATGTATAAATAAGGAGTCCGAGCCTCATTCTAGACATTAGGAGTTTTGCATCGAGCTAGTAGTTTGCTCTGCAAGTCTAGGAGTCGCTTCGAGCAAGTAGTCTGCTCAGCAAGTCTGTAAGAGTCTGTATGAGTGTTATGCTCTGCTCCTTGGCCTGTGTGCTATAAGAGAGTATCAGAAGCTCAGTCTTAGTCAAGTCTGTAAATGAGTCTGTACTAATGAGAAGTATGCTCTGTGACTTGGCCATTGCGCTATAAGATCACAACAGAAACTCAGTGTGGTCTAAGTCTGTAATGCAAGTATGCTCTGCGACTTGACTATCAAGTTATAAGATCGCATCAGAACGCTGTCATGTTATTATCCGCTGCTATAACTATTATCATCTCTGTGTGTATCATTTTGATTGCTGTACTGCGTCGTTTTATTAATAGAGAGTTGAGAGATATTATTTCTGTATCTGTAAACTGAAGGAAGATCTTAGACTCTATCGATCCTGCAAGAGCATCATGTCACTTACAAAAATTGATAGTAAAAAAAATGAAAATAATTTCTCCTAATCACCTAAACTACATCTAGTGAACCTAGTTATCTATTATTTTAATCAATTTCAATAATTTATTTTATTTTATTAAATATACTAACATATTTTAGCCATTCCAAAATTTATTTTATATATGATTTAGTTATCAACCACTTTCATAATTTTATTGGTATTTAATAATCTTATTGAATTTAAAATTATTAAATACAAATTAAATCTATTATATTATTTTTTCAAACTTTAATAATCTTACTTGTATTTAATAATCTTATTATTTAAAATTATTAAATACAAGTAGAATCTATCATAATATCTTGTCAAAGTTTCCTATCAATCAAACTTGTAAATTTTGACCATTGAAAAAATCCTTTAAAATGATTTCTTAATAGAATTTAATATTAATTTAGTTGTCAACAACTTTGGTAATCTTTAAAAAAGAGTATAGTATTAGTTTGTCGATTAACTTTTCAAAACCCACATGAAAAATGTTAAAATATACATTTCATTTCTCATTTCATTAAAAAGCAGAAACTGTTTTCAATAAATTATTTTACTTGCTAACGAAGGGCCGTCATCAGACCTCATTCTACTCATATTGGCAAGTTCTTTCAAGAGAATGCTTTTGGAAACCTCATTTGTTCATACAAACTTAACATCATCGAGAACACTCGGAGGCAATGTATGGTTTTTTTTTCCTTATTCTGATGTTCAATTTCGTGTAGAAGTTTTTTATTAATTTATGTAGAAGATTATTTGTTTTTTTTTTTATAAATTTAATAAGTATTTTCTTTTATGTATTTAGGATAAATTATAATTTTTAAGAATTAAAATAAAAATTGGTTAAGGATTTTTTTTAATCTAAACTAAATTTAAATAATTTTCTCTTTGGCAAATCTTATTATCAAATCTATTTTTTTATAGATATTTTTAAATATAACTTTATAAGTATATAATTTTTTATTTTATAAATATTCGTATTGATGTTTTACTTGTAAAAAAATTTATTTCTAATATTTTGTAATTTGTTTCTGATACTTTATTAATAAGTAATAATTGATTTATAATTATAAAAACATTATAATTAAATAATATTTTAAATTATTTATTATTAAATATATATGATTTAGAAGATTGAAATTAATTTCAATATATCCATCTTTCTCATTTTTTGGAGTTCAAGTTGTTCACCTGTTCATAAATGAAATATTATAAAATACTTTTTATTTGATATGTGTATTTTAAAATTTTATTGTTAATATTTTTTATATACATTTTTTTAATAAAATAATTTTATTTTTTCATTTAATAAATGAATTTTGATTGCAAACGTTATTTTTTTTTCTTGAATTTTTTTAATCTTTTATTTACTTACTCTCTAGGAATAAAAAAATTATTTCATTTTCACATCAATTTATGAAAATTGTGATTACTTATATAGTCCTATGCAAATTTCTATAAGACACAAAGGAAAGAGATGCATCGCCTTGCATTTTCATGAGATGCTTCACTTAAAAAAAATCACAAAAACGTAATGCTCTCCTATTGTTAACTCAAGGCTCATACCTCTTACTCCCAACTTTATGATTATTCAAATCATAAAAGGTGTCAATACTCCAATACTAGCATTTTTAGGTGCCTAGGTTTCCAGCAACACCTGTTACTTCCAACCTTTAGACAATTTCATTCAAAAAATTAATTATACAAGATAAGATGAGACACTTTCTATGCAACATTATGTATGCTTGATCCCAAATATAAATTACTTAACAAAGAAAGAATTTCAAACTATGTGGAATTTACCTAAACCATTATTGAAAGTATTATTGCACCTAAATTTAAGGAGAATATGTGATGCAATAAAGCATGAGAGGATAAGAGAAAATTAAGGTACTATAAGAAGGTGATTAACCCTAATTTAAAATATAAAAAATATACTTGTGTTTTAACTAGCATAAAAAAGAAAATCAATATTGTTAAAATAAGAAGTAACTAGATCACAAGCTCCATACTGAAGATCAAAATCACTCTCTTAAAATATCTTGCTTGTTGGGCGCTCGCACGAAGTTGGTTCCACTTTTTGGTGCCACTTAGGAAATTAGAAACGCACTTCCGAAGTGCAAATCGAGAACGCATATGCGTTATTGATGGTATGTTCGGAATAACTCGAGCCCAAACACAAGGCTAAGGTTCGTGAAAACGTATTGCATATGCGTTTTGTAATGTTAAATATCGCATATGCGATATACAACATTTACAAAACGCATATGCCATATATTGCACTTGCGATATATCGCATATGCGTTTTATAATTGTTGCATATCGCATAAGCGATATTTAACATTATTGTTGGAAGGATTGTTAAATTATCATAATGGATGTGGAAGACACGGTTGATACCTATCCATACTAATGATACCCATCCATGCATCATGTTGGTTCCTTGCATCCATACATCATGTTGGTTCCTTGCTTCATGCTTCAATCTTGCTTCATTAAAGGTGATGGTTCATGGGATGATATGAGTAGGGTGGATTTTTTAGGTTTTATTCTGAAACCATTGTGGAGGATATATGATCTAAAGATATTTGAAATGTAGAGATCGAAAGCCATGATTTTAGAGTAACCATTCAACAACCCTTCCATCTCACTCTCTTCTTTCACTACCTTCCCAATGAAGGTTTCCTGCTTCCAACAACACCCAATCAATTAATTTCATTTTGATATTTGCATTGGATGGACTACAATAGCAAGGTCCAAAACATATATATAAATATGAGTAGGGAGGATATTTTAGGTTTTATGAAGAAACTATTGTGGAGGATATACGATCTAAAGATATTCGAAATGTAGAGATCAAAAGCCATGACTTTAGAGTAACCATTCAACAACCCTTCCATCTCACTCTCTTCTTCCACTACCTTCCCAATGAAGGTTTCCTACTTCCAACAACACCCAATCAATCAATTTCATTTTGATATTTGCATTGGATGGACTACAATAGCAAGGTCCAAAACATATTTATAGATTTTCCTAGAATTTATTATTCATACAAAACAATATGGCATAAATGAAAAATGTGAATTATATATATTGTTCTATTCGAGTTTGTTTGAATAGAATGTTTGTGCCAATATTGTAATCTCAGAAGGAACAAGATCAATCATATAATTTCTCATAGCCTTGATAGTACAATGAGCTTTGAATGACACTCTTTTCATCCTTCCTACTCTTTCCAACCTTCCATCAACTAGTAGATAGGAAAGCCTAAATTTTTCTTCATTAATGTTAGGTGGAATAACTCCATAATTCATATTATTTCTCCATAGAATACCTTTATTTATACATCTATGATGACTCTTGTGATCACACATCTGAGAGTCTCTTCATATTCCTAATATTTACAATAACGTATAATCTCGACGGATTATATTCCAACAATCCCCCCCTTAATCCGAAGGGGTGTTAGTAAGTCCGAGCATGTTTCTGAATCTTTCAAACTTTTCTCGTCCAAGCGTTTTAGTGAAGATGTCTGCAACTTGATCATTTGTGGAACAATGTCAAAGATGGACTGTCTTGGCCTCTACATGATGTCGAATCAAATGATACTTTGTGTTGATGTGTTTGGTTCGATCATGGAATCTAGGATTCTTAGCCAGCTTGATTGCAGAAGTATTGTCGATCAATAATGGAGTGGAGTTCTCTTGTTTTTCTTGTAAAATTCAAGTATCTTCCTGAGCCATACTATTTCTTTCGTTGCTTCATCTGTAGCCACATATTCTGCTTCTGTTGTTGAATCTGCCGGAACTGACTGTTTGCGTGATCTCCATGAGACAGCTGTTGATCCAAGACTCATAGTGTATCCAGAATTTGATACTCCTGTCTCCTTATCCCCATCAAAATATGAGTCTGAGTACCCAATAAGTTTGAAGTCATTCACCTTAGAGTACTTGAGTCCAACGTCTTGAGTCCCCTTCAAGTATCTTAGAACTCTTTTTGCAGCTGA
>LPNX010713803.1:4201-42369 GCA_001517045.1 Pseudotsuga menziesii
GGTTATACTAGAAGAAAGGCAACATAGAGATAGACCAGAGGTCTAGAAGAGACCTCGCGCTGCATATGCAGTGCAACAGACTGTGCTAACTTCCCTCAAGATATATAATAGAAGCACAGTTTGGTGGACGTAGCTCCCATCCCGGGGGTGAACCACGTTAAATATGCGTGTTATGTGTTGTATGAATGTGATGGTATTTGCTTGTTGTTACTGGTTATTATGCATGTAATGATAGTAGTAGTAGATGAATGTATGTATTGTTTCGCCCATGATAATGCAAGAGGATAAAGATAAGTTGAATCATTTTAGTAGGCTGTTTAAAGACTCCTTTACATCTATCTCTAATGACCAGTTACTCACAATATACTTCTGAGAAGTAGAGTTCCGCACATCGGCACAGTCAACGTTAAGAGCGCGAAGTCGTAGTGGTAAGATATCGCAGAGAGGCAGTATCGCATTGGCAGAGGAGCTGCGATGCGTGATACTGCGAGCTGAGGGCTTAGCGTTGAGGAGAGGATGGGTGTTCCGCGGTGCGCAGAGATGCGGTAAGGTTGGGAATATTGTGAGTAATTGGAAGTTGTGCGACGCGAGAGGAAATCGTGCGACTTGCACGGGGTTAAGCATCGCACGGGTAAAAGTGCTGCGAGAAGAAGGGGACGTGTGATGCGTAGAGCTAGTTGACCTAGTGGCGCGCAGGAGTAAGAGAAAAGAAGTAGGATGCGCAGAACCTGGTCCAAGACACTTGAGTCTTGGCCAACCCATTAGATTCACTTCGGGTGAGACTTCAGATCGCTTCGCGATCTGTCGCCGAAAGGGCCAGTGAGTTATGGGTGTTGTTGATTAATTATAGTAAACCTGGGTCTGCCCGTGCAATCAACACTCCCTAGCTAAGAAGAGTTGCAAGACCCCAGGATGATACAGAACCTGGTTGAAGACACTTGATTCTTTGGCCAACCCATTAGAATCACTTCGGGTGAGACTTCAGGCCGCTCCGTGGTCTGTCACCGAAAGGGCCAGTGAGCTAGGGGTGTTGTTGGTACATTATAGTAAACCTGGGTCTTCCCAGCAAACCAACAAATCAACCCGCATTTCCTGAATGATACTTCATGCAACCGATTTTTCCAATTTTCCAGAGCATCCTCAGAGTCATAGGACGCAGAACTTACACTGCACCATCCAAGTTCGTCATCGATGGTAGGATGGATATAGTCTTTAGAGATGTTATAAGCATGATCCCAACTTCTCTTGACTTCATCCTTTATAGGTTCAATATATCACCGTCCTTCCTGAGGGTCCATTGGAGCAATGACCCTGACATCCTTGTTTTCAAATGTCATAACTCATTTTTTGAAGTTAATAACTGCCATCATATCATTATCCCATCCAATCCTTAGTAGCGCGGGATAGGAACCATTGTCTTCTACAACTTATATCACATCAAATTCAACATGTTTTTTCATACCTTCAATCTCAATATCCAAGTTCGAAATGTGACCAATGGGTTGAACCTTCACTTGATTTGTTAGTCGCAACTATACCGACAACCATCCCAATCTTGGCTTTCCCATCAATTGCCAGGTTTTCTTGGTCAGAATGTTTACATATGATTCAAGATCCAGAATGATCAAGTCAACCTCATAATCCCCAATCTAGATATTCATCCTCATCTCCTTTCTTGTCTTCATTTTTTGCAAAGAATTCACAGCAGAATTCTTCACTGTCTTCTCCAGATGGTGCAATAATGTCTCAAGATCGACAAGGGCGTTGGAGTCCCTTGTCAGTGATAGAAAACTCTCAAAGAAATTTCACAAGGTATCATGTTGTTTCGATGGTCCTTCCTCTACAGATGGATCAAAATTAAATCGCATATCAACAATTGGTAACTTACCCAGATTTCTCTTGATTACATTCTTTGCATAAAAGAAGGTGTCCTTCTCTATCGCAATATCAAATGCGACCTTTTTCTTACCAGTGAGCCAAAATTGTAGCTGTGTTCCATCATCTCTATTTGTCTCACCAGCATGAGTGACGATCCCATCATCGACATCCTTCATTCATGGCTCGTCTTGAATAGTGGCAACTGTCGATCCTTGATTCAAGTTCAATGGCAGGTTCTGATTCAATGGCTGATTCATTAGTTTGTTCTGATTCTGAGGTGGGTTCTAAGTCTAATTCTATGGAGATACCTAGTTCTACATTATCGGTGTGGAAATTGAACCCAAGTGATAGAACAATTGCACTCACAAATTTGCTAATCAAACATGCAAATTTACACACAAAGGAGACTGAAATTGGAGCATAACACTAATCTGTATTGAATAAGTGTACAATAGCCAACCTTATGAATTCATAGGCTACTTTAATATATAATTACATGAGGGATTTTAATTCATAAGGATGCCATTCAAATGGTAAAAAAGTAGGCTTACCAAATCTAGTCAAATCCCCCATAGGTGCATAAAGCAGTTTCCAAATCTACCTAGAGGCTCCCGAATTGGAAAATTCAAGTAGGAAAGATCATAAGTGAAGGAAATAAAACTCATACATGCTTTTATTAGGATAAAATAATGGAGGATGATGAGGGAAAAAAACAATTCAACTACACCTAGTCTTACTTTCCCTTTTGCAATAAATCTCAATAAAGCAGACAACTTAGCAGAAAAATGAGATATGCGCTAGGGAGGATCTAGAATAAATAAGATATGCTAAATATGTATTCTAGGAGGTTTCCAAGTGCTCCATGACTTGGTTTTATCAAGTTTGACTTCTATGGCATGTGGAAGACAACTTGCATAGAGTGGAATATTGGAAACTAGGCAAATAAGACAAAACTAGATTAATTAATGTCTAAGGTAGGTAACTATGGGTTGATTATTATAACACCCCCCCCTTAATCCTAACTTTATGAGTAAATATCAGAAAACTATAGGGCCTATCAACAAGGATTAATCACCCTTTACATACTGCATGTCCATTTAACCAAGGAAAGAGGCAAAAACCCAGTGGGAAAATCCTCCCTTAAAAATGGACAGTAAAACAAAATTTGAAAATCTTGTCATCAATCATGCTTCACAGCATGATCAACAATCCCCAGCAGTGATTTGAGATTGTTTAATTTCTTCTCACAAAAAACTTTGGTGAAGATGTCTGCTACTTGTTTAGAAGATGCACAGAAGAGTAGGTGAATGGTTCCATCATGCACAAGCTATCCTATGTAGTGCATATGGATCTCAATGTGTTTTTTTCTCTGTGTCTAAACTGGATCATTGCAGATTCAAAAGGTACTCTGATTATCACAATAGATAATAGTTGAAAACTCTGATTCGAAGCCACACTCACCAAGTATCCCCTGCAACCATAAACATTGAATTGCTGCATTTACAACTCCTATGTACTCTGCTTCTGTAGATGAGAGTGTTATGGAACTCTGTTTCTTGCTTGACCAGCTGATTGGTCCTTTAGCAAGCATGAACACATATCCTGATGTTGAATTTTGATCTATGTTGTCACCTGCCCAATCACTGTCAGTAAACCCAATGAAATCAAGATCAAATTTAGCTTTGTAGAAGATCCCATGAGTTCTTGTTCCCTGAACAAAGTTAAGGATCCTTTTGGTTGCTCTCCAATGGATCTCATGAGGCAGATCCATTTATATTAAAGCCACACTTACTGCATAATAAATATCAGGTCGAGCGTGTGTAAGGTTCAACAAACACCCAATCAACTACCTATACAGTGTATTATTTACCATAGGAGAAGAACCTGCTTCTTCAAGCTTAACTCATAAAAGGAAGGGAGCCTTTCCTAGCTTGCAATATTTCATGTTGAACTTGTTAATCAAATATAAAGCATAATTGGACTGATGTACTTTTATTCCATGTTGCGATTGAGCAATTTCGAGACCCAAGAATGGCTCAACAACCCCAAATCAGTCATATAAAATGCATGGTTCATTGCATCCTTCAAGGAGGAAATCTCTTTCTTTGAACTTCATGTAATCAAAAGGTCATCCACGTACAATAAAATAACCATGAATCAGCTTCAAATAAACATTTGGATCATACTTGCATTGAACAAAACTCAATGACAACAGAAAGCCATCAATCTTGGCATACCAAGCCCTGGGGGCTTGCTTAAGCCCGTAAAATGATTTTCGTAGCCTACACACAAAATATGGATTAGTAAAAAACCCTTGATATTTCTGCATGTAAATCTCTTCAGTGAGATCTCCATTCAGGAAATCACACTGCACATCCATGTGATGTACCTCCCATTGCTTTGAAGATGCAATGGCTAAGGCTAGCCTGATGGAGTCCATCTTTGCCACTGGTGAAAAGGTTTCATTGTAGTCAATAAGATGTACCTGTGAGTAGCCCTTGGCTACCAATTGGGCCTTATATTTCAAATGTGAACCATCAGCAGAAAACTTAGTTTTGAAAACCCACTTACATTGAACTAGCTTCCTCCCTATGGAAAGGTCGACTAGTTCCCAAGTGTTGTTCTTCTGGAGTGAGCTGAATTATTCTTTCATGGATGTTTTCCATCTTGGATCATGTGCTGCATCTTCATATGTCTATGGGTCTTATTCAACCATCAGATATCACTTATCTACAAACAAAGGGTCTTTCATACATAGGGCACTCTCAAACTAAGATCTAGTCCTCCTAGGATGACTAGGATTTCCAGCTAGTTCCCCAGCTGCATGAATGGTATTTGCTGCCCATTTTGGCCTTGTAGGACTGTAAAGATCTGCACTTAAATCATAATTATTAGAAATATCAGAATCAGCAAACTCATTTGTCTCTTCAATTACATTCAATGGTTCTGGTGGTGAAGAAGACTCTCCAACTTCAACTGCTGTTAAAGGCTCTTCTTGGAACTGAACACTCCTTTCAATGATGGGTTTGTTTGTGATCAAATTGATCAGATTATACCCTTTGGAATCTTCATAGTACCCAATAAATAGACACTCTTGGCTTTGGGTTTGTAAAGCCTTTCTCTTTTCAGTTGGAATTCTAGCCCAAGCCTTTGAGCCAAAAATATTGAAATGGGTCACATCTAGCTTGTGCCCACTCCAAGATTCGAAAGGAGTCATACCATCAAGATTTTTATGAGGCACCATATTCTAGATATAGGATACAAAATTTATATCCTCGGCCCAAAACTTTGGTGGCAAAGACTTTTCCTCCATCATACAGGTTTCCATCTCCTTCAGTTATATGTTCTTTCTCTTAGCAACACCATTTTGCTGTGGTGTGTAAGGGATTGAATGCTGCATCTAAATACCTACATCTACACAATATTGAATGAACTTAGACTTTAAATACTCACCACCATTTTCATATTTTAGGATCTTGATTCTCCTCCCAGACTCGTTTTAAACCAAAGCCTTAAAGACTTTGAAGAGGCCAAAAACTTCAGACTTGTGCTTCAGGAAGTAAACCCAACAATACCTGGAAAAGTCATCTATGAAGGTCAATGCATATTTGGCTTGACTCATTGACATATGAGGAAATGGACCAGCAACATCTCTATGGATCAACTCAAGTGGTTCAGAGTTTCTCTCATGACTAGCTCTCTCAAATTTATGCTCTAGGTGTTTTCCTAGGATTCAACCTTGACAGACTCCCTTGGAAAACTTAATCTTTGGTAACCCTATGACCATTTATTTTTCACTTAGATCAGAAAGATACTTATAGTTAATATGGCCAAATATTTAATGCCAAAGCTTTCTTTCCTCATTAGCATGAATCAGAACAGCAGAGGGGTTTGAGTAGGGTAGAAAATGTGAAAACATGTATACCTTCGAAGTGCGATCTACAACTCCTTTTGCAATGAATTTACCATTCGAGATCTCTGTTATCTCAACATCATCAAGGAAGAATATGACCTTCTTTGGAGACCCTATGTCAGTCATCTGAGACACTAACAAGAGGTTAGAGGAAAGACCTGGAACATACAATACATTACTGAACTTACCATGGTCAAGATCAATCCTTCCTTTCCCCAAACTGTCAGTGAGAGAGTCATATCCCAGCACTATTGGTGGACCTTTCAAAATTTCAAGAGAGGAGAATGCCTCCTTGGTCAAAACCATGTGTCTTAAAGCTCCAGAGTCTATGATGAAGCTAGGTAAACTTGATGTGCTAGCAACCAATGCATGTACCCTATCTATGTCCTCTAAATTTGATCCTCCTTCTCTCTTCTTTGAGCAATCGGGAAGGGAGATGTTATTCTTCTCCAATATTTGGGTCAACATGTCAATTTGCTTCTTCATGTAGGAGCTTTCAGGATGATATCCTTTACTGCAGTATGCGCACTTGCTCATTTCTCCTTTGTTCTTCTTCTTCTGGAAGTTCTTCTTGGAGCCTTAGGGCTCCTCTTGAGACTTGTTCTTGTCTCTCTTTTGCTCAGGTGGCTTCTTAGCTTTATTCTTTCCTTTTGAATCCACCCTCGAATCTCCAGCAACCAAAGCTTGGTCTTTGGAAGGTTTGATGGTGCCCATCATCACTAATTTATCTTGTTCTTGTGTGAGGGATTCCATGAACTCTGTAAGCTTAGACATCTTCCAGGCTTGATCTGTCAACTTGGTGGCATGGAAGGTAAAAAAAAACACTGAATAGTCATGGCCAATCTTCAAGAGTATGGCCAAAACTAGTTTGTATTCCTTCTTTCCAATTTCATGCTATTTTAGCTGCAAAACAAGGGCTTTATACTTGGAAAAGTAGAGTTGCAGGGATTCGAATTTGCTGGGACTAAAAGAGATCAATTCATTATTGATTTGATGTCCTATCATCTCATATATCTTACCAAAAATCTCTACAATATTCTCCCATACTTCATTAGGTGATTTCAATCCATCAAGGTGGAAGAGGAGGTCTCTGGATATGCTTAGACACAGAAGACCATAGGCCTCATCCCTCCTGTTGTGCCATTTAATTTTCTCAATAGCTGCATTTAGCTCTGCCTCAATTTCCATAGTCACCCTGTAGAGACCTTTCTCTCTCAACATTATCTCCATCTCTACTTTCCATTCAAAGAAATTAAATGGAGTCAAGATGATCTTCTGAGATTGATCCATAGCTCTGAACTGTGCCCTTCAACCAACAGAATGTGCTCCCAATCAAGATTTTGAACCTGCAACAGCAATATGGAAGGAGATAAATTGATCTACAAAGGCTCTAATACCATGTGTAAATTGAACCCAAGTGATAGAACAATTGCACTCACAAAATTGCTAATCAAACATGCAAATTTACACACAAAGGAGACTGAAAATGGAGCATAACACTAATCTGTATTGAATAAGTTTACTATAGAAAAACTTATGAATTCATAGGCTACTACAATATATAATTACATGAGAGATTAAAATGCATAAGGATTCCATTTGAAATAGTCAAAAAGTAGGCTTACTAAATCTAGTCAAATCCCCCATAGGTGCATAAAGCAGTTTCCAAATCTACCTAGAGGCTCACGAATTGGAAAATTCAAGTAGGTAAGATAATAAGTGATGGAAATACAAATCATACATGCTTTTATTAGGAGAAAAGAATGGAGGATGATGAGGGAAAAAAACAAGTCAACTACAGCTAGTCTTACTTTCCCTTTTGCCATAAATCTTAATAAAGCAGGCAACTTAGCAGAAAAAGTAGATATGCGCTAGGGAGGATCTGGAATAAAGAAGATATGCTAAATATGGATTCCAGGAGGTTTCCCAAGTGCTCCATGATATATTTTTAGCAAGTTTGACTTCTATGGCATGTGGAAGACAACTTGCATAGAGTAGAATATTGGAAACTAGGAAAATAAGACAAAAATGGATTAATTAATGTCTAAGGTAGGTAAATATGGGCTTATTATTCTAACAATCAGTTGGTTCTATAATTGGAATGTAGGTTGATTCTGATTCTGCACGTTCTATAACTGAGGAATAGTTCTTGCCTGCCATTTTGCAATCAACTGAGGGAAACTTTCAACATTATGATCGGTGTCTGCACAATATGTACACTACACATGAGGGAAATCCCTCTAATAATGCCCAAATACCCCACATGTGTATCACTGGATTGATTCACAACCTCATCCTCCTCCTCAACATCTGAACCCTCCACGAAATCCTCCTCAGACTCCTCCTTGCTGAAATTGCGTTTGGGCCATGTACTGTTGCGGTGGGTTTGGTTGTTGATGGACATAGTGCATAGCTTGAACATATTGTGGCTAATTGTACTATAGTCATGGTTCCTGGTTATACTATTGTTGTACCACCATTTGCAGTGAAGGTGCAACCTACGGCTGCGATATAAACTATTGTTGCGGTTGTATGGGGACAAACTGCAATGGAGGTGGTGGTGTGTATGAAACTTGTGTTGCTAGTTGTACTATTTGTGGCTATGATTGTGTTGTCTGGGGGTCCTCACCTTTCATAAATTATGAATCATACATCCTTTCCTGGATCAAATCATAAGCTCGGCAATTTTTGTCATCTTGTCCGACTAACCGACAAAATGTACAGTACAAATTTTCTGCCTTGGTAACCATCTTCTACATGTAATCACAGTTCTCATGTCGATGCCCATAAACCTAACATATGCAACACCATGGTACACCAGCATAGCTCAATGGTTTTGGAGCTCCTGACAGCAAATAAGTCTAAAACATTGAATATGTGTCCTTGGTATGTCCGTGTGCATGGCGATTGGTGCACTAAAGATCATCGAGATCTTCCTTGGGATTCTTGATATCTTGTAGTTGGAGTGTTAAATTGTCCAACTGCACTTGAATCTGGTTCATTCCGACCACAGATTCCCCTACTGGTGATGTCTCCAATTTCATCGCGGTCTCCAGAGCCTCACTCTATGTCACAATCTTCTGTTGCATTAGTAGCTATCTGATATGTAGGACAACCATGGTGAAGAACCATTCCTTGTGCTAAACATCGCTCATCTAAAAACTAACCCGAGCTATCAATGTCTTAAACAGCTGATCAAAGTCCCAAATCCTCTCATTGGGGAACTGTTTGATCTCCTTCAATTCAGTAATACACTGAGCTTCATATTTTGGCTTCTTAAATTTTTCAAATAACCCCATTTGGATCTCATCCAATGACTTCACAGTACCTCCCTAAGGGATCCACGTGAATCTCATGAACCATTCTAGTGCACGGCCCCTTAGAGTACTGGTCAGCTAATTTTTCTTAACATCACCATCAATAGTTTGTCAGGTAGTCCAAATCACATCACATAAGAACCAGTACTACTCTGGATCATCAGTGCCATTCCCATTGAATATCGATAACTTCATTTTGTTGCCTACCATTTTGGGCCTTCTTCCTCCTGCTGGTGCTCTATTACTAGACTGTTGCTGACACGTCAGGAAAGTTGACGCAGAGTGTGTATTTTTTCCTTGTGGTGGAGTAGTGCATGGATGCATGGGCACATTAATACTGGGGTTCAATCCTATTGTCCTTCCGAGCGTAACCTAGGCATGGTCATCCTCATCATCACAAAAAGGTCACTTCATCCTGTCTGGTTGTTCTTCATGGTATTTCACTTCGATCGTAGCAGGACCTTCTCTTGTCCTCTACCTCTTCTCTTGAAACATTTCTCCTCCCCTTGTATAACCACTTGTTTCCTTGATGACCTTCACATTCTCACCAGAACTCATGCCCATCTACCCCTTACCTTTTTATGCATCTCCCCCCTTCTGTTGCGATGCCTACATCCTCCGCACACCAGAGTTCCACTACTCTTGGTCCATCTTTAGAATACATTTTTCACATACCAGTTGCTTAATGGGCATCTTCAGCGACAACAAGAATCTTCCTTGAGGTCCACTAAAGAACACTCTTTCTGCTTTGCTAAAGTACTTATTGGTGTCGACTGCAAACTTGATGATGTATCCTTCTAAGATACAATCCAACCACACTTCAACTATGCACGATGCCTTATTATTGGTTTCTTGTAACTCCTAGATCAACTCTGGGGTTCAGGATGTCAGATCTCCTCCTTGAAAGTTTGTCTTCTTCTTAGTGAAATTTTTCAACCATTCCTACAAGAGGATAGGAAATTCATAGAAGAACCATTCGTGAGGACCATCGTGGATATACATGTCCAGCCAATGGCCCGTCGACAACTTCGGATTCAAATTTTCAGCTTCAGCAAACTCCTGTAACTTTAGATCAAACCACCCTCCGATATCTGATTGAGTTGGATGCTAAAACATATCCTCCTCTTAATAGCAACCAGGCCCCAGCAATGGAACCATTTGTTGGTGAAACACACCAACAAAGACTCATCGATAGGGATTCCCACTCTGTCGACGCCCAACCAAAGCAATCTCCCTGAGCATTGGCCCGAACAGGTTTTACCCTGCCGAGCAACTTCTGTGGAGCAGACGAGGTCTCACCTGAGATGTTCAAGGGAGGGTTGTTGGAACTGAGCTTCTGGAAGTGGGGAAGAGGATATGGGGATCTGACAGGAAGACACCATAACTGCTAGATCCAGAACTTTGTAGTCAAATTTAAGCCATTTCCTGAATTTGCAGAGTGCATTCAGAACTTACGCATTTATTATAGCATCATACAGTTGTCACAATATTACTAATAACGTAGCATTGTTAATAAAACAAATCAACTCATAGTGCAATAGATAGTAGTAGACTTTAAAATGGATCACATCGATTTAATAGAACGAGACTAAATCACAGCAACATCATAACAACATAGGTCTCAACATTATAACAGATTAGATCGTAGCAGTGATAACAGACACAATTTGTGCCATAATCATCATATCATATTAATCTTGCGTAAAGGATCCACATTACACAATTCTTCTCCAAAACCGGAGACTGCATACATCAGGAAAACCCATATAAATTGTAGATACACAAGAAATTCTTCAGAAAACTAGATCGCACTAGGCCTTATGCCCCAATTATCCTTTGATGTGATTCTCCTGTGATAATCATGATCATCTTTCTCTTCATGTTTCTCTCTCTTTTCTACTTGCAAAACTAGATCTATAAATAGGCTTGCACCATTACATTGAGGGTCCACTTCTAACTAACTTATAACCGCTAATGACCTATTACAACAAAACTTGGTCAAATAACATATAAAATATTCAAAGCAGTTATTCTTCTGCCCATCGCACTAATATGGCCTTGCGCGGTACCACATGAGGTTGTGCAACTACCGCAATGCTGCGCAACTCACTATCCAAAACCCCTGCCAAAAAATTCTTTCCAAGAAGGTAAATAGTTCGGTCACGGGAAGGAAAAGGAGCTGTGGCAGAAGCATATAAGGAAGAAAGAGCTAAGGCAAGATGTAGTCACAGAGGAAGACACGAAAAAAGGGAAGCCATGATAGAAGGAAATGATGCAACAATATCAGCCATGACATAAGGAACCACACTAGAGAAGGTGTGTAGGAGCGCAACAGCTAAAAACAAAATTTCAAGGAATATCATGGGTACGAGGTCCACTAGAGTCAATGGAAGTCAGACGTGTTGTAAGGAATATTTGTAATTTGGGTCGTTAGTTCCTACCAAAAAATGTAACTAGAATAGGAATGACAACCTATTGGCTAACTAAATGAACCTAGCTAATAGTGACACATAAGAGTGTGGAAATTGAACCCAGGTGATAGATCAATTGCACTCACAAAATTACTAATCAAACATGCAAATTTACACACAAAGAAGACTGAAATTGGAGCATAACACTAATCTGTATTGAATAAGTGTACAATATCCAACCTTGTGAATTCATAGGCTGCTGCAATAAATAATTACATGAGAGATTTGAATGCATAAGGATGCCATTCGAAATAGTCAAAAGCAGGCTTACTAAATCTAGTCAAATCCCCCATAGGTGCATAAAGCAGTTTCCAAATATTCCTAGGAGCTCATGAATTGGAAAATTCAAGTAGGAAAGATAATAGGTGATGGAAATAAAACTCATACATGCTTTTATTAGGAGAAAATAATGGAGGATGATGAGAGCAAAAAACAAGTCAACTGCACCTAGTCTTACTTTCCCTTTTGCCATAAAACTCAGTAAAGCAGGCAATAAAGCAAAAAAAGCAAACATTCACTAGGGAGGATATGGAATAAACAAGATATGATAAATATGGATTCCAGGAGGTTTCCCAAGGGCTCCATGACTCAATTTTAGCAAGTCTGACTTCTAGGACATGTGGAAGACAACTTGCATAGAGTGGAATATTGGAAACTAGGCAAATAAGACAAAAATGGATTAATTAATGTCTAAGGTAGCTAACTATGGGTTGATTATTCTAACACCCCCCCTTAAGCTTGACTTATGAGTAAATATCAGAAAATTATAGGGCCTAGCAACAAGGCTTAGTCACCCTTTACATACTGCATGTCCATTTAACCAAGGAAAGAGGCAAAAACCTAGTGGGAAAATCCTCCCTTAAACATGGACAGTAAAACAAAATTTGAAAATATTGTCATCAATCATGCTTCATAGCATGATCACCAATCCGCAGCAGTGATTTGAGATTGCTGAATATCTTCTCACAAAAAACTTTGGTGAAGATGTCAGCTACTTGTTCTGAAGATGCACAGAAGAGTAGGTGAATGGTGCCATCATGCACATGCTGTCTGATGTAGTGCATATGGATCTCAATGTGTTTGGTTTTCTATCTCTAAACTGGATCATTGCAGATTTGAATGGTGCTCTCATTATCACAATAGATAATAGTTGAGAACTCTGATTCAAAGCCACACTCACCAAGTAACCCCCGCAACCATAAACATTGAGTTGCTGCATTTACAACTCCTCTGTACTCTGCTTCTGTAGATGAGAGTGCAATGGCACTTTGTTTCTTGCTTGACCAGCTGATTGGTCCTTCAAAAATCATGAACACATATCCTGATGTTGACTTTCGATCTGTGTTTTCACCTACCCAATCACTGTCAGTAAATCCAATCAAATCAAGATCAGATTTAGCTTTGTAGAAGATCCCATGAGTTCTTGTTCCCTGAAATAGGTTAAGGGTCCTTTTGGTTTCTCTCCAATGGATCTCATGAGGCTGATACATGTATATTGAATCCACACTTATTGCATAATAAATGTCAGGTAGAGTGTGTGTAAGGTACAGCAAACACCCAATCAGTTGTCTATACAGTGTACTATCTACCATAGGAGAAGAACCTGCTTCTTCAAGCTTAAATCCTGAAAGGGAATCTTGCTTGGCTTGCAATATTTCATGTTGAACTTGTTTAGAAAATCAAAATCATACTTGGAATGATGCACTTTTATTCCATGTTGGGATTGAGCAATTTTGAGACCCAAAAATTGGCTCAACAACCTCAAATCAGTCATAGAAAATGTATGGTTCATTGCATCCTTCAAGGAGGCAATTTCTTTCTTTGAGCTTCCTGTAATCAGAAGGTCATCCACATACAAGACACTAATCATCAAAGAACCATGAATCAGCTTCAAATAAAAAATTTTATCAGACTTGCATTGAACAAAACTCAATGACAGTAGAAATCCATCAATCTTGGCTTACCAAGCCCTGGGGGCTTGCTTAACCCCATACAATGATTTATTTAGCCTGCACACAAAAGATGGATTAGTAACAAACCCTTGAGGCTGCTACATGTAAATATATTCAGTAAGATCTCCATTCAGGAAAGCACACTTCACATCCATATGATGTGTCTCCCACTGCTTTGAAGCTGCAATGGCTAAGGCTAGCCTGATGGAGTCCATCTTTCCCACTAGTGCAAAGGTCTCATTGTAGTCAATACCATGTACCTATGAGTAGCCCTTGGATACCAATATTGCATTATATTTCAAAGGTGAACCATCAGCAGCAAACTTATTTTTGAAAACCCGCTTACATTGAACTAGCTTCCTCCATGGGGGAAGATCAACCAACTCCCAAGCGTTGTTTTTCTGGAGTGAGCTGAATTATTCTTTCATGGATGCTTGCCATATTGGATCATGTGCTACATATTAATATGTCTATATGTCTGATTCAACCATCAGATAGCATTTCTCTGCAAACAAAGGGTCTTTCATACTCAGGGCACTCTCAAACTGAGATCTAGTCCTCCTAGGATCACTAGGATTTCCAGCTAGTTCCCCAGCTGCATTAATGGTATTTTCTACCCATTTTGGTCTTGTTGGACTATTAGGATCTGAAATTAAATTTTCATTATCAGACATATCAGAATCATCAAACTCATTTGTCTCTTCAATTACATTCAATGGTTCTGGTGGTGAAGAAGACTCTCCAACTTCAACTGTTGCTAAAGGATCTTCCTGGAACTAAACACTCCTTTCAATGAAGGATTTGTTTCTGCTCAAATTGATTATCTTGTACCCTTCTGAATCTTCAGAGTACCCAACAAATAGACACTCTTGGTTTTGGGGCTGCAAAGCCTTCCTCTTTCCTGTTGCAATTCTAGCCCAAGCCCTTGAGCCGAAAATCTTGAAATGGGTCACATCTGGCTTGTGCCCACTCCATGATCTGAAAGGAGTCATACCATCAAGATGTTTATGAGGAACCCTATTCTGGATATAGTTTGCACAGTTTATAGCCTCGGCCCAAAACTTTGGTGGCAAAGTATTAGCCTCCAACATACAGGTTGCCATCTCTTTCAGTGATCTGTTCTTTCTCTCAGCAACACCATTTTGATGTGGTGTGTAAGGGATTGAATGTTGCATATAAATACCTGCATCTTCACAATATTGAATGAAATCAAACTTGACATAATCAAATCCATTTTCAAATCTGAGGATCTTGATTTTCCTCCCAGATTGGTTTTCGACCAAAGCCTTCACGACATTGAAGAGGCCAAAAAATTCAGACTTATGCTTCAGGAAGTAAACCCAACAGTACTTGGAAAAGTCATCTATGAAAGTCAATGCATATTTGGCCTGACTCATTGAAATATGAGGGAATGGACTAGAAACATCACTGTGGATCAACTCAAGAGTTGCAGAGGTTCTCTCATGACTAGCTCTCTCAAATTTATGCTCTGAGTATTTTCCTAGGACACAACCTTGACAGACTCCCTTGGAAAACTTAATCTTTGGTAACCCTATGACCATTTCTTTTTCACTTAGATTAGAAAGATACTTATAGTTAAGATGGCCAAATATTTCATGCCAAATCTTGCTTGCCTCATTAGCATGAATCAAAAGAGTAGAGGGGTTTGAGTAGGGTAGAAAATGTGAAAACCAGTATACCTTTGAAGTGTGATCTACAACTTCTTTTGCAATGACTTTACCACTCAAGATCTCCATGATATCAACATCATCAAGGGAGAATATTACCTTCTTTGGAGACCCTGTGTGGTTCATCTAATACACTGACAAGAGGTTAGAGGCAAGACCTGGAACATACAATACATTGCTGAACTTACCATGGTCAAGATCAATCCTTCTTTTGCCCAAAATATCAGTGATGTTGATGTATATGTAACTTCGGAATGTATTCATCTATGTATCTTATGTATTGTAACCCGATGTTTATTCCGGTATGTTTCTATTATGTATTTGAGTCATGTTGTCTTGCCCCGATGTTTTGATCGGGAGGATCAATAATGTAAACAAGTCATGTCAAGTCATTGTTAAAGTCCCCACAGTTTCGGGGCACTAGGGTTATTATCAAGTTCCTGGGATCCCAGAACCCGCACCACACATGCTGCCATGGCCCACACCGCTGACTCCTGCAAGTCTCTCACCAGAAGTGCATTCCTATGCACCTGAGAATCTGGCCTACAGAACTGCTCCAGCATATCATCCATATCGATGTCTGCAGACACCCGCGGCTGAGTATCCGATACCCAACCTAGACAGGGCAGCCCCGTCAAGAAGTACACATCATTCAAGGTGAGGTCCACCCTCTCACCCTGTACTCGGAACGCCTGGATCTCTGGCTCCTAGAAACTAACCAGGCGGTTCAGCAATAATCCTGCTGATCGAATCATAGGTATCTACGCGAACTTCAATAGTCCAAACAACCCCAGCATTGACCGCACCCGACAGTCCTCTCGGATGATGGTCATAATATCGTCAGGTATCTCTCGCTCCCTCCATAGCACCTGTGGCATCCTGTCAATCACACAATGAAGTTTCATCAGACTCATCTCAAACTAATAGACCTTCCCTTTCATCCCAAAAAACCGGAACAGCTCGGCCCCCGACCGCGGCTGTCAAGCCTACAGCCCCGGCCTCCGACCGCGGTTGTCTGGCCTACAGTCGCGGCCTCTGACCACGGCTGTCTGGCCTACAGCCGCGGCCTCTAACCGCGGCTGTCAGGCCTACAGCCGCGGCCTTCGACCGCGGCTGTCAAGCCTGAACCCGTGGTCCCCAACCACGGCTGTCCCAGTCTAAACCCGCGGTCTAAGACCGCGGTTTCGACCCCCTAACCTGCGGTCCACCCACATGGACCATACAAATCATCCCCTAGGACCCACTACCCCCCCCCAACCCAAAAACCATGCAGGTATGAGTTTAATGGAATACCTGTATCTCCCGACTCTGTAATCGACTGGTCAGATCGTCCAGAAAGGACACCTCAGCTCTGGTCCACTGCGATCACGAGTCAACGTCCACTAGTCAAATGACACATGTCATGTTGGGCCCACTTACTATTTATAGCCCGTTGACTTTTCTCTTATTTGGCCATTCTGAACCCAGACGGAGCCCGTTTTCAGAACCATTTCCACCATTGGAATCAGCACGACGAAACCATCACAATGGTCACCTCGTTGCATTATTTTTTGCTACACCATTTTTGCCCATTTTTTCGATACCAATAGTCACCTCGGTTTGCGTGCCACTTCAGCTACTCTCCATTTTTAACACTTTTTATATCGCCGGATTCATTTTTCCGAGCTCGTGATGATGCTTGAGATCATTTCTCGCTCTCACTTGGTACAATCTCAACATTGCGTCCCTACACCTTGCCGCATCAATTTGCGCGCCACATCAGCCGTCATCAAATTATTCTACACTTTTTACATGAGCCATCCACTCCTGTCATACTGCAAATGTTTCGTTATTTTGCCACCATTCATTCACCCCGCAAGGAGGCCCACCAGTGTCCCCCCCCACCCTTAGTCCTGGTCATCATAAATATTCCTTGATTGAACACTTCCTCCTTGCCTGGCCATTTATTCAGAGTCTTCTTATTTGCTTTCAGACTCCTTAAAATTGAAAGCAACCACGAGCATGTACTATCATGGGCTCGTAAAATCCACACGACAGTACCATTCCATCATTTCAGAGTCTTCTTATTTGCTTTCAGACTCCTTAAAATTGAAAGCAACCACGAGCATGTACTGTCGTGGGCTCGTAAAATCCAAACGACAGTATCATTCCATTACTTCAGAGTCTTCTTATTTGCTTTCAGACTCCTTAAAATTGAAAGAAACCACGAGCATGAACTGTCCTGGGCTCGTAAAATCCACATGACAGTACCATTTTATATCCACACTTCTTCTAGTTCCCTAACCCATGAAGAAGTCCCCCCACGCCTCTTGGCACTATGATCAATCCTCTCGGCAGCACCCCCAATCAGGTCGCCTTTGTTCAGAGTATTCTGCAATCTCCTGCCACTTTACCACAGCTTGAGTCTCCCTCAGCTCTTTCACCCTCAGATCCTATACCGCTATGATCCCTTTACCACCAGTCAGTCTCATATGCTGCCCGATCATCTCCACCGTCATACTCTAAACAAAGGAAGTTTGAGTCCACCCACTCTACTTGCCCAGTTATTCCCCCCAGTTTATCACTCCTGCCCTCAGTACTATTACAGTTCCGGCCACGGCTATCAGACCTATAGACGCGGCCTTCGACCGCGGCTGTCAAGCCTAAACCCGCGGTCCCCAACCGCGGCTGTCCCGGTCTAAACCCGCGGTCTGAGACCACGGTTTCGACCCCCTAACCCGCGGTCCACCCATGTGGACCGTACAAATCATCCCCTGGGACCCACTACCCCCCCCAAAACCCAAAAACAATGCAGGTATGAGTTTAACGGAATACCTGTATCTCCCAACTCCGCAATCGACTGGCCAGATCGTCCAGAAAGGACACCTCAGCTCTGGTCCACTGCGATCACGAGTCAACGTCCACTAGTCAAATGACACATGTCATGTTGGGCCCACTTACTATTTATGGTCCGTTGACTTTTCTCTTGCTTGGCCATTCTGAACCCAGACAGAGCCCGTTTTCAGAACCGTTTCCACCATTGGAATCAGCACGACGAAACCATCACAATGGTCACCTTGTTGCATTATTTTTTGCTACACCATTTTTGCCCATTTTTTCGATACCAATAGTCACCTCGGTTTGCGCGCCACTTCAGCCGCTCTCCGTTTTTAACACTTTTTATATCGCCGGATTCATTTTTCCGAGCTCGTGATGATGCTTGAGATCATTTCTCGCTCTCACTTGGTACAATCTGAACATTGCATCCCTACACCTTGCCGCATCAATTTGCGCGCCACATCGACCGTCATTAGATTATTCTACACTTTTTACATGAGCCATCCACTCCTGTCATACTGCAAATGTTTCGTTATTTTGCCACCATTCATTCACCCCGCAAGGAGGCCCACCAGTGTCCCCCCCCCCCACCCTCAGTCCTGGTCATCATAAATATTCCTTGATTGAACACTTCCTCCTTGCCTGGCCATTTATTCAGAGTCTTCTTATTTGCTTTCAGACTCCTTAAAATTGAAAGCAACCACGAGCATGTACTGTCGTGGGCTCGTAAAATCCACACGACAGTACCATTCCATCATTTTAGAGTCTTCTTATTTGCTTTCAGACTCTTTAAAATTGAAAGCAACCACGAGCATGTACTGTCGTGGGCTCGTAAAATCCACACGATAGTATCATTCCATTACTTCAGAGTCTTCTTATTTGCTTTCAGACTCCTTAAAATTGAAAGCAACCACGAGCATGAACTGTCCTGGGCTCGTAAAATCCACATGACAGTACCATTTTATATCCACACTTCTTCTAGTTCCCTAACCCATGAAGAAGTCCCCTCGCGCTTCTTGGCACTATGATCGATCCTCTCGGCAGCACCCCCATTCAAGTCACCTTTGTTCAGAGTATTCTGCAATCTCCTGCCATTTCACCATAGCTTGAGTCTCCCTCAGCCCATTCGCCCTCAGATCCTATACCGCTATGATCCCTTTACCACCAGTCAGTCTCATATGCTGCCCGATCATCCCCGCCATCATACTCTGAACAAAGGAAGTTTGAGTCCACCCACTCTACTTGCCCATTTATTCCCCCCAGTTAATCACTCCTGCCATCAGTACTATCATAGTTCGGTTTTTCACCTCTCGCTCTTGTCAAGGAAGCATCATTGCCTTGATATTTGCAGGTCTCCCTCTGTCGACGACAGCCCCTCTATTCCAGAGGATAGACCCAGAGGCCCCTGCGCCTTGGACCCATCACCATCTGTGGTGAGTGCCTACGGACCATTTTGGGAGGAGTCATCATTGCCTCTCCGAATAGTTGTTTCTCACATGCTCGACTTCAGCACCTTAATCGCATCGTTGAGAATCGTGTAGGATGTATATCCTTTCCATTATGTGTCGAAGACCCCGGATTTCCCCCGACTCTAGCACATTGGTGAGTCACTTTGGAACGCCCAGTGATATGTTCCTGTGGATGTCCGGGCTGCGTTGGAGATTGTATTTGGAAGCCATCCAGTTCCATGCTTCCTTGAGTACCCAGTTCAGTTCCAGATCAGTGTACCATTGCAAGTATGACCACTGTCACTTTGATCCAGCAGCTCATTAGTTCCTTTGGAACCACATTCAGTAGCACTGTTGTCATTCCAGTGCATCAGTTGTTCAGCTCAGACATGGTCAGCCCAGCAGTATGTTCCAGATTTGTGTCCCTTCTGGACCCTTATGATATACACAGTGGATTTCTATGTATCCTACAGGTCCCTCTTTTCGGGCCTCACAATTATTTTTATGTATCTTGATACGAGCATGGGTATGCCCGCCTCGTCCAGATTATTAGATGATTCCTCATCCATTATTGAGGTTATGTATTTTTCAAGTCCTTCCAGTTGGTTCGAGATCGTTGTTCCGGGCTTCAGTTGGTTCCTTCTCTTCTCCACACCCCAGAAAAAATGAATATGACTTATGATGTCCATCGGCCATACGATGAGCTCCTCCCCTCGCACATCAGGGGGCAATCTGTTAACACCCAAAAAGGGTTCAATACCTCATCTACCCCATTACATGGCTCATTTGTCCATTTTCATACCATATTTCCATCAAAAACCCATAAAATCATCTAAAAGGCCTCCAAAAGGCTTAGAATGCCTCCAAAAGGCCATAAAACCCTCTTTTCCTCCAAAAAATATCCAAAATTCCTCCAAAAAAGCAAAAATCTCCAAAAAGGAAGAAAAAATATAAAATAATGAAGAAAAGGAGGAAAAAAACCCTAAACAGCTGAAACCCTAAACATTTGACCTAAACCACATGGTTTCCAAAAAACCATGGGCTAGCACTCCACCACTGAAAAACTATAAATAAGTGATGGAGACCCCTTATTTCACATCCACAATCACAAGTATCCTGCCTCTGCCGAAATTGCTCTTGAAACCCTAGCTCACCTTTGAGTTACTTTCACCGTGAGAGCCCTTTTTGGCCCATTTCCACCATTGGAGAAAGAGAAGGAGCAGCTGGAGCTCGGAGCAACCTCTCGGATCAGCGCAATGGGCTTCACCAACCTCCACATTGGAGGTCAGATCAATAAAAAATCATTCTTTACTTTTTGTTGTTTTGCTTCACGAACATGTTTAGATTAATTTTTATTACTGTTTAGCATCTTTTATTTCACATATTATTGAACTGCTACTAAGGAATCAATTCTCCTTAGTAGGTGCTCATTTGCACAAGCTAGGGATAAAACCCTAGCTACAGTTTTGGTGACTCCGCGCCTGTTTCCTCTAAACCCGTGGTCCTCCCATGTCTGTTCTCCAGAAACCCGCGATCTGTTCACGCCTGTTTCCTTCAAACCCACGGTCCAACCGCCGATCCGATCTGACTTTTGCGCTTGTTCCTGCTTTTGAACCCAGCCCCTTTGCTGCCATATTTTCTGCACCTGCACAACCATCTGTTCTACCTGCACTTTTGTCCCCCTTTACAAATTTTTTAAAAAATTTCAGCATTGTTTATTCAGATAATTTTGCATGGTAAAATTTTTCTTTCAGTATTATTGATATTTAGGAAGTTGCCCTGGCATTTCTCTTCTGGGTTCATAACCTCACAAGCACACAATCTATCACCTAATTCAAGTGAGACTTAAAAACTACTTAACTCAACCAACATTCTAACCCCACTTGGGGAACACAAAAGAATTTTTGTAGTTAGGTAGGATCAGGGGGATAGGATTCCAAAAACACCCCCCGGTTACTTACATTTGAGACATAGTTGTTGTCCATTAGGGAACCAAAATCCCCTAGTATTTTTTGACACGGTCACAACCGGTTTATCAGAGGGCCTCTCCCTTAGGAGGGTTGAAGTCGTGAGATTGGTTCCGGAGGTCTGAGTGGAATACCGAACTCCATTTAGTAACTGAAGGGCTACCTTTCGCAGTTCTCGGGATATCCTTGTATAGGGGTATTGTGGTAAAAGGACCAAGCGGCATATTTACCTTTCTGGACGTGTCATGAACGGGGTATCTTAGTTGCCATTCTTTTAGGATTTGACTACCCGGTGTCCCTCCCGGTAGGGGGATACCTTAGCCACTTGGCTTTCCTATTCGTATTGTCTGACTTGGATTTCATCACCTTGCAGAGGATATGTCTAGTTGAGTCATAATACTTTTAGTTAGGTGTTTGCATGCTCCCTTACCTCCTTTTGGTCTAGTGAGTCCACTGTTTTTTATTTTATAGGCAACCTGCTTTTTTTTGGTATTTTGACCATTTCTGTTGACACTCCGCCTATTGTAGCACGCAGTTACAGTGGGTGTTTTGAGTTGGTTGTTGGCCTGAGCACCCTATTTTTTGAGCTCTCCTTCTGGACACTCGGTTGCATTAGAGTTTTTGAGCTGATTTGTAGTTACCTCAACCCACAAAGATTTGACTCCATTTGTCACCATTGAGTCTCCGAGACATTCTCGGCGCCTCAGAGGCGAGCCTCCACAGCACGGTTCACTTGACACCACCCGTCATCGACACAGGTCATCATCCCTTGATACCACTCATCATAGATCTCGAGCCTTGTCACTTGACTCCACTCGTCAGTGGCATAGAACTCCATCACCAGATACTGACGCCCTTATTTTACCTCCGACTCTGAACCAGACTCCGAGAACCCCCTTTACACTGCCCCCACTAGCCCCATGGCTGGCGTGACTCCCACTCCCATCTTGGTAGGGACCGTTGGCGGCACATCCACCACGACACTAGTTACCACACCTACTTTGGGTATGCCCTCCATAGGGGCCCCCTCTACTGTTTCCCTCACAGCACCGATTCCTGCAGCGGGAATACCTATCCCCACTCCATTAGTGACCCATACTACCCATGGTGGTGCAAGACCGTCCTATACCACCTTAGTTCCCCCACTTGGGGGAAACCTCCCTCACATAACCCCTCCACTTGGGGGCATCGGCCCCAATTTGGTCCAACCCACTATCGTGTCACATCCTTCATCCAGTTTGCCATTCATGGCTAGCCTCAACCTGCCTGACCTAGACAGATTAACCAATGACTCCATCTGACACGACCCTGCGTGGCCTCACATGCCCACCAAGCTCCCCTCTAACATCCCTAAGTTCGAGGGCAAGGCAGGTGAGGACCCACAGAACCATATCATGTCCTTCCATCTATGGTGTTCCTCCAACTCCATAGTAGATGACTCTATTCGCCTCCGTTTATTACAGCGCACTTTCACTGGCTCTGCTGCCAAGTGGTATATCAAACAACCCCATGGAACCCATGCCACCTTTACTTCCCTTGCCTCGACCTTCCTGCAGTTCTTCCAGTTACCTGTCCCCTATGACGCAGGCGTTGAGATCCTACTATCATGCAGACAAAACATGGCTACCCACATCACGGACCACATTCATGAATGGCATCGACGCCGTAGCCTATGCAAAATCAAGTTAGATGACCGGATCTTCCTAGATTGGTTCCTCAAATCCATCCTTCCTATCATTGCTAAGGATGTGGCATCCGAAAGACCCCAGTCTGAAGAAGAGGCTATCCTTAAAGCCCAACAGTTCGATCTCATTTACGCCCAGTCAGGTTATCTCTTATACCATTATACCTGACGCCCCTCGTGAAAATTCCTCCCAGCACGATGCGTCGGGGGCATCCCACGCTACCGATGGCATCATTGGCCATGTCTCTTCGCAGCCTTAACCATTTTCCATAGCCTGTCCTACCCCTGGACCTGACCCTTCGCAGGCTACCTCACAGTCTAGAGCAAACAACCCATATGCTCCCATGACACATCACCACCATACCCATGGACCCTCATGTCCACCACAGTGTTTCGGTCATGCGACTCCTGCTCATGCCCCCCCTGTCGCACCTCAGTCCTACTATCACCAGCAGGCTGCACCAACCTCTGCGGCACACCCACAACTCGCTCCACAGCACTATCAGCAACCCCCTCAGGTTGCTGCACCTACGCAGCCTCCACCTACATATCATCCACCGCAGCCTGCTCCTGCCCACGCGCAACCTCAGAATCCACCTGCTGTCCAAGGGCAAGTTTACGCCCAATAAAACCCGCAGCAAAACCAGAAAAACCAACGCAACCAGGGCCAACAAAACCACGCCAGAGGCCAAAATTGTGGGAACAACCAACCGACCAAGCAATCTGGTCAACACCCTAATCCCCCCGCTAGTAATAATGCGGCCCCTGATAACCAAAACCCTGATCGCCCGCCCAAGCAGGCTAAAAACCCCAATTTGCGCACAAACTATCCTTGTTCTGTTTTCGGGGTCTATGGCCACTACACACATTTTTCTCCACATATGGAGTGAGTTTGGCAACTTTTGGCTGCAGATGTACACCGCCAAGGGTAGGCGGCTCCTCAAGCACCACCCAACCCCCCACAACCTCAGCAGCCAACTTTGGTGCTGCAAAACCCCTTACCAACCCAAGGCGTAGTGAACACTGAACCATTGGCTCCCCCTCAAACTAACGCACCAACCCAACAAATCACTTACGCTGCTCCTGATCAACCCATGTTCGATTCAGGGATCCACCACTTGTTGATGATGTCCTCCGATGAGGTCAACCTCTAGACCCGGCGGAACCAATATGGCTCCACCCCTGAAGCCCCTCCCGTCGATACACCTACTAACGTTCATCCCACTGATCAGGCATTACATATACCTCCACCTCCACTAGATGGCGCTCCCAGAGTGCCCCGTTTCCCACTTCGCCGTATCAACAATAACCCCAATGCGCGGGCTGCGTCAAACTACAACATTGTTGATGCCTTAGCCCAATCCCCCGCAGCCATGTCTGCGTTAGAAGTCTTAAAAAACTGCCCTTCCCAGTGCAAGAATTTACTCTCAGCCATTGGGGCTATTGATCCAAATGATTCGCAGTTAATGGCATTTGATTTGGACCAATCCGAACCCCGCCTGCCTTCCACTTTGGCATTCCAAGTTTCTGTTTCCATTCAGAATTTTTTCATCCATCGATGCATTATTGATGAAGGTGCCTCTACATGTGTCATGCCCACCTCCATCTGGCAGAAAATGGGATCCCCCCCTCTACAGCAGTCCTCTACTGCATTGCGATCCTATGACGGCCGTTCAGCTCAACCCCAAGGCCTATTAACTAACGTCCCCGTCTCACTGGCTGGCAAAATTGTCCTCATAAACATCGAGGTTATCAATGCACATCTTGATTACAACCTTTTACTTGGCCGCAACTACATGTATGCCATGCGGGCAGTTGCTTCTACCATTTTTCATACCATGATGTTCCCCCATGAGGGACGCATGGTCAAGGTTGACCAACTCACTTACCATGATCCCAATGCCCCCGCGGCACCCGAAAATGTTCTCCCCATGGTTGAACAACCTGTTTCGGGTGCCACCACCTCATTCGTTTCTTTTATGGGGCCCGGAGTTTACTCAGATGCACCAATGACCTCGACCTTCCCATCTCTTCCACCCCCGTCACCTGCCACTGAAGTGTCCGACCTATGTACCCTGTCCCATAACACGCGAACTCCTACTAATCAACCGCCCTTGTTGCCTCAACCCCCTTTGGTACCTAGTCACATTGGTGCTACACCCATCCATACCATTCCTTTCCTCTTCCCTCCCTCAGGAGTAGTTAGCGCCCCGGTCATGGCCACCCTCAGCCTTCCTAGGTTAACCTTAGGATTACCCGTTTGGTATCTTTCGCCTCCCGGTCGTCCGCCGACACCAGATGTCGTCCTGCAACCGATGAAACCCATTGTCACTACTAGTCAACCACCTCCCGATGTCGCTACCCCGTCATCCTCCGCGAAACTCCCCCCTCCTCTTACCAAACCCACTGGGGGCAGAGGCCCCCAACCTTACACTGATGTCCAACCTCCTAAGACAGTCGAAAATCCCCCTGTGTTTCATACTCCTCCCAAATGCGTGTTGTGCGATGAGTTGGGCCATGTGACTCACCTATGTCCTCAGTTACTGGCCTTACAGGAATACATGCAACTGCTTGACGACAACCCCACTATCCCAGTTGTCCATCTAGAATCAACCCCTAAGCCTCGAGACAAATCCCTATGCACTAACCACTCCTGTGCCTTATGCGGTGTCTACGGGCATTACTCACATCACTGTCCCGATCTCCCTGAGTACAGAGCAGCTCTCATTGAAATGAACAATCTGGATCTTGAGACGGCACCACCCACCATTGTGGAAATCCACCCCCCGGACTCTTCCTCTTCCGAAAAGGTTAATACCATTTATATGATCTCTTCCACCACTACTCCTTCATCAACCGATTTGACGACACAAACATTCCGTACGGATGAGGAGATTCTCGAGGCTCTCACTGCCCCGGATTATCCTTGGGATGACATGCACCATCGTTCCTACTTCCTCCCAGATGAATCTTCCTCTAACACTGCTACCCAATTTGCAGTTGAATCCAAAGACTTCCTTCCCCCCAAGTTCGACTGGTTCAAGGACCCTATTCCTGCTCCTGACGCCTTCGAAGAGGGTAACATGGCCAACATCTCACCTATCATCCAAATTGATATCGCTGCCCCCAGAGGCACCCCCGAACTCATCGCTTTAGGAGCATCTTGTACTGCGCAGGAGATCGAGGAATACAAAACACTCTTCAAAGAATTCTGTGATGTCTTTTCCTGGTCCTATACCGAAATGCCTGGTCTTGACCCTGCCATTATAGAGCACCACATTGACACATGGCCTGATGTACCCCCCATTCGTCAGAAACAGCGTCCCATTCATCCCTCAAAACTCCCAGCTGTCAAAGCAGAGATTGAAAAGCTTCGCACGGCAGGATTCATTTATCCTATTGCCTATACCACTTGGGTTTCAAACCCTATTCCTGTCAACAAGAAACAAGGCACCATTAGGGTATGCATTGACTTTCGAGACTTAAACCGCGCGTGTCCCAAAGAAAATTTCCCTACGCCATTTATTGACCAGCTCATAGATGCGTGTGCGGGGCATGAAGTCCTCTCGTTCATGGACGGTTTTTCCGGATACAATCAGATCCAAATCCGCAAGGAAGACCGGTACAAAACCACTTTCATCCTCGCCTATGACCAAGCCCACGACAAAACCGGTAAAGGAAAGTTTGAGTCCATGTGGCAAGGCCCTTACATTGTGCAAACTTGCCTCGGCAAGGGGCATACATTTTAACTGACTCTGAAGGCCACCCTTTCCGCAACCCCCGTAACGGGTTGTATCTTAAACGTTTTTACCCATAACTGAAACCGCGACCTCATTGGTCCGCATTGTACAGTTTGCTCCCTTTTTGTTTTTTACCTTTTTTACCATAATCTCACGTTCATCATTTTTTGCATGCCCACAGATGGACCATTTTCCACCTCGTTACATTGGCTTCACTGATGGCGCAAGCCGCTGGTCTCCCAACCTGGCTTCTGCAGCGTGGGTCTTGTATTCCCCTTCCAATGAACTGATTCACCTTGACGGAACATGTATAGGCGCTGCTACCAATAACCAGGCGAAGTATGATGATGTGACCGGTCTCCTAACTGTTGCCCTCCAGATGGGCATACGTCACCTTCATGTGTTCTTGGACTCCCAGCTACTTGTCTCCCAGATCAACAACTGCTACCAGGTGTGCGATCCTTTCCTATTTAGAAAATTCCTGCGTACAAAACAACTCAGCCAACAATTTGAATCCATCACATTCACACATGTCCCAAGAGCTCAAAATAGTGTCGCAGATCAAATGGCAAATAACATCCTAGATTGGCATATCAATCACACCATATAACATCTCCACCACACATCATAGCATCTCATCCAACTATATAAAAAACCAAAAAGAATGCATTGCATAAACATTTGCATCCATAGGGGCATCCACATGCCTAATCATAACTAAATCATGTCACATCACATCAAACACACAAGGGGCATCCACGTGCCCAACATCCTAGACTACTTGCATCCACGTGCAATACAAACAAAGACAATTTGGTGAAAGCGGTTTTGTACTGGTCTTCCTTGCGGATTTGGATCTGATTGTATCCGGAAAAACCGTCCATGAACGAGAGGACTTCATGCCCCACACACGCATCAATGAGCTGGTCAATAAATGGCGTAGGGAAATTGTCTTTGGGACACGCGCGGTTTAAGTCTCGGAAGTCAATGCATACCCTAATGGTGCCTTGTTTCTTGTTGACAGGAACAGGGTTTGAAACCCAAGTGGTATAGGCAATAGGATAAATGAATCCTGCTGTGCGAAGCTTTTCAATCTCTGCTTTGACAGCTGGGAGTTTTGAGGGATGAATGGGACGCTGTTTCTGACGAACGGGGGGTACATCAGGCCATGTGTCAATGTGGTGCTCTATAATGGCAGGGTCAAGACCAGGCATTTCGGTATAGGACCAGGCAAAGACATCATGGAATTCTTTGAAGAGTGTTTTGTATTCCTCAATCTCCTACACAGTGCAAGATTCTCCTAAAGCGATGAGTTCGGGGGTGCCTCTGGGGGCAGCGATATCAATTTGGATGACAGGTGAGATGTTGGCCATGTTTTCCTCTTCGAAGGCATCAGGAGCAGGAATAGGGTCCTTGAACCAGTCGACCTTGGGGGGAAGGAAGTCTTTGGATTCAACTGCAAATTGGGTAGCAGTGTTAGAGGAAGATTCATCTGGGACGAAGTAGGAATGATGGTGCATGTCATCCCAAGGATAATCCGGGGCAGTGAGAATCTCGAGAATCTCCTCATCCGTACGGAATGTTTGTGTTGTCAAATCGGTTGATGGAGGAGTAGTGGTGGAAGAGATCATATAAATGGTATTAACCTCTTCGGAAGAGGAAGAGTCCGGGGGGTGGATTTCCACAATGGTGGGTGGTGCCGTCTCAAGATCCAGATTGTTCATTTCAAAGAGAGCTGCTCTGTACTCGGGGAGATCGGGACAGTGATGTGAGTAATGCCCGTAGACACCGCATAAGGCACAGGAGTGGTTAGTGCGCAGGGATGTGTCTCGAGGCTTAGGGGTTGATTCTAGATGGACAACTGGGATAGTGGGGTCATCGTCAAGCAGTTGCATGTATTCCTGTAACGCTGGTAACTGAGGACATAGGTGAGTCGCATGGCCCAACTCATCGCACAACGCGCATTTGGGAGGAGCACGAAACACAGGGGGATTTTTTACTATCTTAGGAGGTTGGACATCAGTGTAAGGTTGGGGGCCTCTGTCCCCAGTGGGTTTGGTAAGAGGAGGGGGGGGTTTTGCAGAGGATGAAGGGGTAGCAACACCGGGAGGTGGTTGACTGGTAGTGACAATGGCTTGCACCAGTTGCAGGATGACATCTAGTGTCGGCGGACCACCGGGAGGCGAAAGATACCAAACGGGTAATCCTAAGGTTAACCCAGGAAGGCTGAGGGTGGCCATGACCGGGGCGCTAACTACTCCTGAGGGAGGGAAGAGGAAAGGAATGGTATGGATGGGTGTAGCACCAATGTGACTAGGTACCAAAGGGGGTTGAGGCAACAAGGGCGGTTTATTAGTAGGAGTGCACGTGTTATGGGACAGGGTACATAGGTCAGACACTTCAGTGGCAGGTGACGGGGGTGGAAGAGATGGGAAGGTCGAGGTCATTGGTGCGTCTGAGTAAACTCCGGGCCCCATAGAAGAAACGAATGAGGTGGTGGCACCCGAAACAGGTTGTTCAACCATGGGGAGAACATTTTCGGGTGCCGTGGGGGCATTGGGATCATGGTAAGTGAGTTGGTCAACCTTGACCACACGTCCCTCATGGGGGAACATCATGGTACGAAAAATGGTAGAAGCAACTGCCCGCATGGCATACATGTAGCTGCGGCCAAGTAAAAGGTTGTAATCGAGCTGTGCATTGATAACCTTGATGTTTATGAGGACAATTTTACCAGCCAGTGAGACGGGGACATTAGTTAATAGGCCTTGGGGTTGAGCTGAACGGCCGTCGTAGGCTCACAACGCAGTAGAGGACTGTTGTAGAGGGGGGGATCCCATTTTCTGCTAGATGGAGGTGGGTATGACACATGTAGAGGCACCTTCATCAATAATGCATCGATGGATGACAAAATTCTGAATGGAAACAGAAACTTGGAATGCCAAAGTGGAAGGCAGGCGGGGTTCGGATTGGTCCAAATCAAATGCCATTAACTGCGAATCATTTGGATCAATAGCGCCAATGGATGAGAGTAAATTCTTGCGCTACGAAGGGCAGTTTTTTAAGACTTCTAACGTAGACATGGTTGCAGGGGATTGGGCTAAGTCATCGACAATGTTGTAGTTTGATGCAGCCCGCACATTGGGGTTATTGTTGATACGGAGAAGTGGGAAACGGGGCGCTCTGGGAGCGCCATCTAGTGGAGGTGGAGGTATACGTAATGCCTGATCGGTGGGATGAGCATTAGTAGGTGTATCGGTGGGTGGGGCTTCAGGGGTGGAGCCATATTGGTTCTGCTGGGTCTGGAGGTTAACCTCATCGGAGGACATCATCAACAAGTGGTGGGTCCCTGAATCGAACATGGGTTGATCAAGAGCAGCGTAAGTGATTTGTTGGGTTGGTGCGTTTGTTTGAGGGGGAGCCAATGGTTCAGTGTTCACTACGCCTTGGGTTGGTAAGGGGTTTTGCAACACCAAAGGTGGCTGCTGAGGTTGTGGGGGGTTGGGTGGTGCTTGAGGAGCCACCTGCCCTTGGCGGTGTACATCCGCAGCCAAAAGTTTCCAAACTCGCTCCATATGTGGACAAAAATGTGTGTAGTGGCCATAGACCCCGCAAACAAAACAAGGATAGTTTCTGCGCAAATTGGGGTTTTTAGCCTGCTTGGGCGGGTGATCAGGGTTTTGGTTATCAGGGGCCGCATTATTACTAGCGGGGGGATTAGGGTGTTGACCAGCTTGCTCGGTCGGTTGCTTGTTCCCACGATTTCAGCCTCTGCCGCGGTTTTGTTGGCCCTGGTTGCATTGGTTGTTCTAGTTTTGCTGCAGGTTTTGTTGAGCGTAAACTTGCCCTTGGACAACAGGTGGATTCGGAGGTTGCGCGTGGGTGGGAGCAGGCTGCAGTGGATGATATGTAGGTGGAGGCTATGCAGGTGCAGCAACCTGAGGGGGTTGCTGATAGTGCTGTGGAGCGGGTTGTGGGTGTGCCGCAGGGGTTGGTGCAGCCTGCTGGTGATAGTAGGACTGAGGTGCGACAGGGGTGGCGTGAGCAGGAGTCGCATTACCACAACACTGTGGTGGACATGAGGGTCCATGGGTATGGTGGTGATGTGTCATGGGAGCATACGGGTTGTTTGCTCCAGACTGTGAGGTAGCCCGCGAAGGGTCAGGGACAGGGGTAGGACGGGCTATGGAAAATGGTTGAGGCTGCAAAGAGACACGGCCAATGATTCCGTCGACAGCGTGGGGTGCCCCCGGCGCATCGTGCTGGGAGGAATTGTCGCGAGGGGCATCAGGTATAATGGTATAGAGATAACCTGACTGGGCGTAAATGAGATCGAACTGTTGGGCTTTAAGGATAGCCTCTTCTTCAGATTGGGGTCTTTCGGATGCCACATCCTTAGCAATGATAGGAAGGAGGGATTTGAGGAACCAATCTAGGAAGATCTGGTCATCTAACTTGATTTTTCATAGGCTACAGCGTCGACGCCATTCATGAATGTGGTCCATGATGTGGGTAGTCGTGTTTTGTCTGCATGATAGTAGGATCTCAACACCTGTGTCATAGCGGACAGGTAACTGGAAGAACTGCAGGAAGGTCGAGCCAAGGGAAGTAAAGGTGGCATGGGTTCCATGGGGTTGCTCGATATACCACTTGGCAGCAGAGCCAGTGAAAGTGTGCTGTAATAAACAGAGGCGAATAGAGTCATCTACTATGGAGTTGGAGGAACACCATAGATGAAAGGACATGATATGGTTCTGTGGGTCCTCACTTGCCTTGCCCTCGAACTTAGGGATATCAGAGGGGAGCTTGGTGGGCATGTGAGGCCACGCAGGGTCATGTCGGATGGGGTCGTTGGTTAATCTGGCTAGGTCAAGCAGGTTGAGGCTAGCCATGAATGGCAAACTGGACAAAGGATGTGACACGGTAGTGGGTTGGACCAAATTGGGGCCGATGCCCCCAAGTGGAGGGGTCATGTGAGGGAGGTTGCCCCCAAGTGGGGGAACTAAGGTGGTATAGGATGGTCTTGCACCACCATGGGTAGTATGGGTCACTAATGGAGTGGGGATAGGTATTCCCGCTGCGGGAATCGGTGCTGTGAGGGGAACAGTAGAGGGGGCCCCCATGGAGGGCATACCCAAAGTAGGTGTGGTAACTGGTGTCGTGGTGGATGTGCCACCAATGGTCCCTACCAAGATGGGAGTGGGAGTCACGCCAGCCATGGGGCTAGTGGGGGCAGTGTAAAGGGGGTTCTTGGAGTCTGGCTCAGAGTCGGAGGTAAAATAAGGGGCGTCAGTATCTGGTGACGGAGTTCTATGCCGCTGACGAGTGGAGTCAAGTGACAAGGCTCAAGATCTATGATGAGTGGTATCAAGGGATGATGACCTGTGTCGATGATGGGTGGTGTCAAGTGAACCGTGCTGTGGAGGCTCGCCTCTGAGGCGCCGAGAATGTCTCGGAGACTCAATGGTGACAAATGGAGTCAAATCTCTGTGGGTTGAGGTAACTACAAAGCAGCTCAAAAACTCTAATGCAACCGAGTGTGCAGAAGGAGAGCTCAAACAATAGGTCGCTCAGGCCAACAACCAACTCAAAACACCCACTGTAACTGCGTGCTACAATAGGCGGAGTGTCAACAAAAATGGTCAGAATACCAAAAAATAGCAGGTTGCCTACAAAATAAAAAACGGTGGACTCACTAGACCAAAAGGAGGTAAGGGAGCATGCAAACACCTAACTAAAAATATTATGACTCAACTAGACATATCCTCTGCAAGGTGATGAAATCCAAGTCAAACAATACGAATAGGAATGCCAAGTGGCTAAGGTATCCCCCTACCGGGAGGGACACCGGGTAGTCAAATCCTAAAAGAATGGTAACTAAGATACCCCGTTCATGACACATCCAAAAAGGTAAATATGCCACTTGGTCCTTTTACCGCAATACCCCTATACAGGGATATCCCGAGAACTGCGAAAGGTAGCCCTTCAGTTACTGAATGGAGTTCGGTATTCCACTCAGACCTCCGAAACCAATCTCACGACTTCAACCCTCCTAAGGGAGAGGCCCTCTGATAAACCGGTTGTGACCGTGTCAAAAAATACTAGGGGATTTTGGTTCCCTAATGGACAACAACTATGTCTCAAGTGTAAGTAACCGAGGGGTGTTTTTGGAAGCCTATCCCCCCGATCCTACCTAACTACAAAAATTCTTTTGTGTTCCCCAAGTGGGGTTAGAATGTTGGTTGAGTTAAGTAGTTTTTAAGTCTCACTTGAATTAGGTGACAGATTGTGTGCTTGTGAGGTTATGAACCTAGAAGAGAAGTGCCAGGGCAACTTCCTAAATATCAATAATACTGAAAGAAAAATTTTACCATGCAGATTTATCTGAATAAACAATGCTGAAATTTTTTTTAAAATTTGTAAAGGGGGACAAAAGTGCAGGTAGAACAGATGGCTGTGCAGGTGCAGAAAATATGGCAGCAAAGGGGCTGGGTTCAAAAGCAGGAACAAGTGCAAAATTCAGATCGGATCGGTGGTCGGACCGCGGGTTTGAAGGAAACAGGCGCAAACAGATCGCGGGTTTCTGGAGAACAGACGCGGGCAGACCGCGGGTTTAGAGGAAACAGGCATGGACAGGTCGCGCGTTTTTGGAGAATAGACATAGGCGGACCGCGGGTTTGGAAAAAACAGGCGCGCTCAGGTCGCGGGATAAAGCTGGAAAGGCACGGTCGGGTCGTAGCTAAGGGCTGGAAAGACGCGGTCGGAACGCGACTGTGAAACAAAAAACTGCGGTTTACGGCGGCCGAAAACGACAGCCGAAAGGACAAAATGGGAAATAAAATAAATTAAAAAACCAGCGGAGTCGCCAAAACTGTAGCTAGGGTTTTACCCCTAGCTTGTGCGAATGAGCACCTACTAAGGAGAATTGATTCCTTAGTAGCAGTTCAATAATATGTGAAATAAAAGATGCTAAACAGTAATAAAAATTAATCTAAACATGTTCATGAAGCAAAAGAGCAAAAAGTAAAGAATGATTTTTTATTGATCTGACCTCCAATGTGGAGGTTGGTGAAGCCCGTTGCGCTGATCCGAGAGGTTTCTCCGAGCTCCAGCTGCTCCTTCTCTTTCTCCAATGGTGGAAATGGGCCAAAAAGGGCTCTCACGGTGAAAGTAACTCAAAGGTGAGCTAGGGTTTCAAGAGCAATTTTGGCAGAGGTAGGATACTTATGATTGTGGATTTGAAGTAAGGGGTCTCCATCACTTATTTATAGTGGTGGAGTGCCGGTTTAGGGTTAGGGTTTCAGCTGTTTAGGGTTTCAGCTGTTTAGGGTTTTTTCCTCCTTTTCCTCATTATTTTATATTTTTTCTTCCTTTTTGTAGATTTTTGCTTTTTTGGAGGAATTTTGGATATTTTTTGGAGGAAAAGAGGGTTTTATGGCCTTTTGGAGGCATTTCAAGCCTTTTGGAGGCTTTTCAGATGGTTTTATGGGTTTTTGATGGAAATATGGTAGGAAAATGGACAAATGAGCCATGTAATGGGGTAGATGAGGTAGTGAACCCTTTTTGGGTGTTAACAGGGAACAAAAGAAGACATCATGCTCATGCTGCAGAGGATGATGAACCATCCAAGAAGAGATCCAGATATGAAAGTGAAGATTCTTCAAGCGAGGATGAATATGTTCTGATATCAGCTCTCACAGGTAACATTACTCATGGTAGTGATGATTGGATTATAGACAGTGGGGCTTCCAAACATATGAAGGGATTAAAGGAATCCTTTGTAAGACTATCAGAACATGAATCACCTCACAAGGTGAAGCTAGGAGATGACTACCAATATCCAATAAAAGGTAGTGGGGAATCTTCATACAAGCTATACTCTGGTAAGTCTCTAACAATGAAAGAAGTATTGTTTGTTCCAGGACTCAAGAATAACCTTCTATCCATTTCAGCATTAGATGCAAAAGGAATGCGGGTTGCATTCATAGATGGTCAAGTCATCATGTGGCCAAAAGGAAAGACTATCGATGATGTGGTAGTGATTGGGGAACAAGAAGGAGGCTTGTACAAATTGAAGGGCCATCCAGAACAAGCCTTGATCCATGACACAGTAGAGCCAAATGAACTTTGGCATAGAAGGCTTGCACATGTGCATTACAGAGCACTTCCTATTGCAAGCAAAGCTATTGAAGGTCTTCCATAATTCCAAGCAAAACATGATGGAGTTTGCAAAGGATGTGTGAAAGGGAAGAATACAAAGAAGACATTTCCTAGTAGCGAAAGCAAAGCCAAAGGTATTCTAGAAGTCATCCACTCCGATGTATGCGGTCCTATGTCATCAAACTCACTAAGCGGGTATGCATACTATGTTTCTTTTATTGATGATTTTTCTAGAAAGACATGGATTGTGACTTTATGAAGAACAAAGATGAAGTATTCAATGAGTTCAAGGAATTCAAAGCCTTGATCGAAAACCATACTAAAAAGAATATCAAGACCATTCGATCAGATAATGGTGGAGAATTCACTTCGAATGAATTGAAAGAGCTATGCAAAGAATCAGGGATTAAGAGGGAGTTTTCCACTCCTTATAATCCACAATAGAATGGAATTGCGGAACGAAAGAATAGAACTATCATGGAAGCAGCAAGAGCTATGCTTCATGATCAAGATCTACCTATGCATCTTTGGGCGGAAGCTGCCAGGACAACGATGTATGTACAGAACCGTAATCCACATAGAGTACTAGAGAACAAGACTCCTGAAGAAGTCTTCTCTGGCAAGAAACCAGAAGTCAACCATCTCAGAATATTCAGCTGTCCCGTGTACATACACATTCCAAAAGAAAAGAGAACAAAATTAGATCCTTTAGGAAAGAAGGGCATATTTGTGGGATACTCTGAAAGCTTGAAGGCTTACAGAATCTATTTTCTAGGATACAAGAAGATTGACATTAGTAGAGATGTGACATTTGATGAAGGTATAGCTTACAAAAAATCTAGAAAGAGACCTGTTGAAGAACCTGAAGAAGCTGAAGCAGAAGTACCCAGAATTCATGATACAATCATGGACGAAGAAGCTCAAGAAGAAGATCGAGACTTCGAGGAACCACAAAGACCTGTAGATCCACCTCTGGAGAAGAATCCGCATAAGAGGAAACCTGCTTGGGTATGTGAACTTATCCAAGGTGCAGAAAGATATGGGGCTCCAGAAGAAAATCACAGAGAAAGAAAGAGAGCCAGATCCAATTCCGGGTATGTATCTTTACTATGTGATTTCATTAATAAAGAACCTTCCAGTTATGAAGAAGCAGCAGATCAGAAATAATGGAAGGATGCTATGATTGAAGAATATCAATCAATCATGAAGAATGACGTTTGGGATGTTGTCCCAAGACCAGAAGGGAAGTCAGTTGTAACCTCCAAATGGATCTACAAGATCAAGCATGCTGCAGATGGTAGCATTGAAAAGTATAAGGCAAGATTTGTAGCTCGAGGTTTCTCTCAAAAAGAGGGAATAGACTGTGAAGAAACATTTGCACCTATAGCCAGATACACTTCCATCATATCAGTACTTTCTCTGGCTACAGTGATGAAATGGAAGATACACCAGATGGATGTCAAGACTGCCTTCTTGAATGGTGTAGTAGAAGAGGAAGTGTACGTAGAACAGCCACTCGATTTTGAGACACATGACAAAGAGTCTCATGTATGCAGATTGAAGAAAGCCCTGTATGGTTTGAAATAGGAACCCAGGACCTGGTATGGAAAAATTGACAGCTTTCTATCCAGTTTGGGCTTTACCAAGAGTAAAGCAGATTCCAACCTTTACTACAAGGTTGAAGATGGAAACCCAGTGATGCTCCTACTGTATGTAGATGATCTATTTGTGACAGGTACAGATGGGTTGATTGCTGATACGAAGAGAAATCTTGCTGCTGAGTTCAAAATGAAGGACTTGGGGATGATGCATTACTTTCTAGGTATGGAGGTGTGGAAAAGTACAGATGGAATCTTCCTTGGACAAGGGAAGTATGCAGTAGAGATCCTGAAGAGGTTTGGGATGATGGACTGCAAGGCTATGGCCACACCTATGGCATCAAACCTGAAGCTATTGAGTGATGATTCATCAGAGTCGGTTGATGCTATGATGTATCGTCAGATGATTAGGTCATTGATGTACCTGATGAACACGAGACCAGATATTTGCTTTGCTGTGAACACCTTGAGCCAGTACTTGACAGATCCAAGAAGTGTTCAATTGACTGCTGCAAAGCATATTCTGAGGTACCTGAAGGGTACAGTTGATTATGGGCTCAAGTATGATGTGAATCAAAAGATTAACTTAGAGGGTTATGTTGATTCAGATTGGGTAGGTAGTGCCATCGACATGAAGAGTACTTTGGGATGTTGCTTCAGTATGGGATCAGGTATGATCTCTTGGTTTAGCAGGAAGCAATCCTGTGTGGCACTGAGTACAGCTGAAGTAGAGGATGTCACAGCTTGTTCAGCTATTTGTGAGGTAGTATTGCTGTAGAAGCTACTGTCTGATATATTTGATCTCCAGTTGGATGCTACTTGTATACATTGCGACAACCAGAGTTGCGTGAAGTTGTCAGAGAATCCAGTGTTCCATGACAAGTCGAAGCACCTCGAGATCAAGTATCACTATATCATGGATATGGTGCAAAGAGGAGCATCGAAGATCTAGTATATTGCAATGGAGGAATAGATAGCTGATGTATTGACGAAGCCATTGGCTAGGCTGAAGTTCGAGTACTTCAGGGAGAGACTTGGTTTTCTCCAGATCAAGGTTCCTCCCAAGAGGAAGTGATGTGTCCGTACTATGCCATTTTGACATGGTGAGAGGATTGGTTCCTTCCATGATCAGATGCAAGTGCAGTGCCATTCCAACATGGTGAGAGGATTGGTTCCTTCCATGGTCAGATGTAAGGGCTATGACATGGTGAGAGGATTGGTTCCTTCCATTGTCAGGCATATGTGGATGCCACATCTGGTTTGAAAAAGGACCAGCTCTATGATGCCTCATATAGTTTGAAAAAGGACTAGCTCTGGGAAGACTCATCTAGTTTGAAAAAGGACTAGTTCTGTTTAGATGCCTCATCTAGTTTGAAAAAGTACTAGCTCTGGGAAGACTCATCTAGTTTGAAAAAGGACTAGATCTGTGTAGATTCCTCATCTTGTTTGAAAAAGGACTAGCTCTGGGAAGACTCATCTAGTTTGAAAAAGGACTAGCTCTGTGTAGATGCCTCATCTAGTTTGAAAAAGGACTA
>LPNX010713803.1:42576-61245 GCA_001517045.1 Pseudotsuga menziesii
GTGCAGCTGCCTGATCTGGTATGAAAAAGGACCAGCTCTGAGATGATACATCCAGTATGAAAAAGGACTGGCTCTGTAGAACTTCCTGTGATGAGAAGAATCATGAGATAGCACCAGTGATGATCTAGATCTAGTAATGATGATCCAGCAGTAATGATCCAGATCGAGAGATGATCCAGATCCATTAATGAAGATGACTTGAAGATGAAGATGACTTGAATACGAATATGACTTGAAGACGAAGATGACTTGAAGACAAAGATGTTCCAGCTGATACAAAGAAGAAGATCTGTGCTGAAAATTGTGTCGAAATAATACCTTCCTAGTTAAGAGGGAGTGTTGATGTATATGTAACTTCAGAATGTATTCATCTATGTATCTTATGTATTGTAACCTGATGTTTATTCCGAGATGTTTCTATTATGTATTTGAGTCATTTTGTCTTGCCCCGATGTTTCGATCGAGAGGATCAATAATGTAAACAAGTCATGTCAAGTCATTGTTAAAGTCCCCATAGTTTCGGGGCACTATGGTTATTATACACTCATAGAGATGTAGACTCTAGTAAGTAATTGTTAAGTTAGGCCGACATGATTGAGTGCACTTCAAGTGAACGAAAGAATATAAATAGAGAGTGAAACTCTCTATTTAACACACACATCATTCACTCACTTAAGTGTGGTGCATTAGTGAGGAAGGAAATATACTGGGACTAGAAAAAAGAAGAAGATTACTGCTGTTGGGAGATCTCTTATTGTTTTGGTACTGATTCTATCTCTAAGGAAGTTGCGGGGTTTTCTCCTTTATTGTTTCCCCGAGGAAAATCTCTTTGTGTCTCTTGTCTCTTGTGATGTGCTCATGTTTTATTGCTATGCTTGTTATTCTCTAAATGAAAAGATCCTAAGATCATAATGCTAGCTTATATGATGAAAAACTAACAAGTGAGAGAGTCATCTCCCAACACTATTGGTGGACATTTCAAAATGTCAAGAGAGGAGAATGCCTCCTTGGTCGAAACCATATGTCTTGAAGCTCCAGAGTCTATGATGAAGCTAGGTGAGCTTGATGTGCTAGCAACCAATGCATGAACTCTCTCTCTCTCTGTCTTCTAAATTTGATCCTCCTTCCCTCTTCTTTGAGCTATCAGGAAAGGAGATGTTATTCTTCTCCAGGATTTGGGCCAGCATGTCAATTCACTTCTTCATGCAAGAGCTTTCAGGATGAAATCCCTTACTGCAGTATGAGCACTTGCTCATTTCTCCTTTGTTCTTCTTGGAGCCTTGGGGATCCTCTTGAGACTTGTTCTTGTCTCTCTTCTTCTTAGGTGGATTATTAGCTTTATTCTTTCCTTTTGAATCCATCCTTGAGTCTCCAGCAACTAGAGCTTGGTATTTGGAAGGTTTGATGGTGCCCATCATCACCAGTTTATCTTGTTCTTGTGTGAGGGATTTCATGAACTCTGCAAGATTAGGCATATTCCAGGCTCAAGATTTCAACTTGGTGGCATGGAAGGTTGAAACAAACACTGAATAGTCAGGGCCAATCTTTGAGATTATGGCCAAAACTAGTTGCTCCTCCTTCTTTTCAATTCCACACTGTTTTAGCTGCAAAACAAGGGCTTTAAACTTGGAAAAGTAGAGTTGCAGGGATTCGAAGCTGCTGGGGCTCAAGGAGATCAATTCATTCTCAATTTGATGTCCTCTCATCTCATCTGTCTTACCAAAAATATCTGCAAGCTTCTCCCATACTTCATTTGGCAATGTCAATCCATCAAGATGGAAGAGGAGGTCTCTGGATATGCTCAGACACAAGAGACCATAAGCCTCATCCCTCCTGTTGTGCCATTTAATTTTCTCTATAGCTGCATTGGGCTCTAATTCAGTTGCCATAGTCACCCTATAGAGACCTTTGAATCTCAACAGTATCTCCATCTCTTCTTTCCATTCAAAGAAATTAAATGGAGTCAAGATGATCTTCTGAGATTGATCCATAGCTCAGAAATTGTCCCTTCAGTCAGCAGAAGAGCTCCTAGTCAAGATGTCAAACCTAAAATAGCAATATGGAAGGAGATAAATCAATATACAAAGGCTCTTATACCATGTGTAAATTGAACCCAGGTGATAGATCAATTGCACTCACAAAATTACTAATCAAACATGCAAATTTACACACAAAGGAGACTGAAATTGGAGCATAACACTAATCTGTATTGAATAAGTGTACAATATCCAACCTTGTGAATTCATTCACTGTTGCAATAAATAATTACATGAGAGATTTGAATGCATAAGGATGCCATTCAAAATAGTCAAAAGAGGGCTTACTAAATCTAGTCAAATCCCCCGTAGTTTCATAAAGCAGTTTCCAAATCTGCCTAGGAGCTCACGAATTGGAAAATTCAAGTAGGAAAGCTAATAGGTGATGGAAATAAAAATGATACATGCTTTGATTAGGAGAAAATAATGGAGGATGATGAGAGCAAAAAACAAGTCAACTGCACGTAGTCTTACTTTCCCTTTTGCCATAAAACTCAGTAAAGCAAACAATAAAGCAGAAAAAGTAAACATGTGCTAGGGAGGATCTGGAATAAAGCAGATATGCTAAATATGGATTCCATGATGTTTCCCAGGTGCTCCATGACTCATTTTTAGCAAGTTTGACTTCTGGGACATGTGGAAGACAACTTGCATAGAGTGGAATATTGGAAACTAGGAAAATAAGACAAAAATGGATTAATTAATGTCTAAGGTAGCTAACTATGGGTTGATTATTCTAACAAAGAGTATATAAGAATGAAGAAGATAAACTGTGTATGGGTTTCTTGGTTGCTTACTTATTTGTTTTACTTTCTTAGTTACTTACTAAGTTAGTTAGTAGGTTTTGTGTCTATAAGAAGAGTTGAGTAATATGCAGTTGAGTGCGCAGAAGTATAGAGAAGAGTAGTTGATACAGGATTTGTGCATATCAATAGTAGAGTCAAGTAGGATAAGTTCAAGTGATAGAAGACCAGAGAGAATGAGAGGAGAGAGAAGTATGTATAGATACGAGAAGAATATTTAGAAAATAGTTTGCATCTAAGTGCACAGAATAAAGGTGCCTTATATTTCTCATGCTAGATGAAGAGTGCCTTTGTGGTTTTTCATGGATGGTCTTCCACATTAATATTGTGTCATTGAGTAGATGATGAATGTGTTTATGTCGCATGAATGTATATGAAATGTATATGATGAATGTGTTTAAGTCGTAGGAATGTATATTGTGATTAAGTGTCTATGTATTTTCTCATGATGAGTTTCCTTATGCATGAATCATATTATTGATGGATAACATGTGTGCTAAGCATACCTTGATGTTATAATCATTGTGAAGGATAATTTAAGTAGTGTCTTATCTACACACAATAAGATTAATAAATACACCCGCTGGATTTGGTAGATCGATTTGGTAAGGTTCCAAGGGAGAAGAAACCCCCACCCAATTGCAGAAACATGGTTCTGGTAGTTACCCATAAGAGATATCTTGGGTGAGACTACATCTGCGTCACAGGTGCTACCAATTGATCCTTTATCTTTCATGCCAATATCTTGATCTTTGTTGCACGCGATAAAAGTTTTGAACTTGGCTCAAAGAGAGAAGAAAATCCAACAAATGGTTATGTTTCTGAGAAAGTGAATCATTTTGGTGAGGAACATGTTTTGGCATGTGACGAAGCTGGAAATCCAAGAATGGGTGGATTTTAAAGCATTAGAGTTTGAGAAAGAAAAAATTAAAGGATCGTAGTTGAATTTGATGAGGTGGTTGGAGAGATACCTTTATATGGATATTCATAAGATTTTATTTTCTAATTTCCCTATTGTGGTATATGAATGGTTTTTGAAGTTAGAAACATGGAGAAAGAATTTTCAAGGAGAAGAACTGACAAAGTGGAATCCTTAGTTGATTCAACAACTGAAAAGTACTAGAAACCATGTGTCGAATGATGTCGATTTCTGGGTAGACACTAATATGGAGGGATAGATTACTAACTTTATTGTTGACACAATAACCTCATATAGTGAGGTGGAAAGAAAATATTTCCAAGGACAATGAAGAAGATACTTGACATCTTTGAAAACTTGGACAAAGATGCTTGTATAAGAAAAAGAAATCCTGATAATGGAGTCTGATAGTTAGAAGGAATTTGCACAAGAAGGTTGGGATATGTCACAGAAGAAGTGCACAAAAAATGGAGCAAATTAAGTTCAAATGTTCCCTACTGATATTGGTACTAACTAGAAGGTGGACGTTTAAGGAGTGGAAGAAGATTTGGGTTGGAAAAGAGAAGAAAATTTGTGACAAAAGGAGAAAGTTGCAATACAACCAGAGGAGAATATTACAAGATAGCATCACATCTTAAAAAATGTTATTGCAATGAACAAGAGGAATATTAGTCGATATCTGAAAGAGAGGAAGAATAAGTAGAAGCTCCAGATCCATAGAACAAGTACGATAAACCTACAACCATGCACACATACTCATAGGTAATATCTAGAAACTCGTCTCCTAGTGGTTTTGTAAATAAAAGCAATACTAATGCTGTGAATAGGGGAAAAGAGAGTTCATCTAATCAAAAAATTTGTACAAGTGTAACAAGAGCCAATATAATGGCTGGAAAATATATTAAGTTTCCTATATTTAATGGAAATGGGATAGAGAACCTAGAGAAACATTGGTTTCTATGTGAATCCATATGGACAGTGTGATAGGCCCAAGATGAAGTGATAAAGAAAGCACATATGATCACAACCCTGAGAGGTTGTGCACTATACTAGTACATGAAGTTTTCTATAGTTCTAGGGGGAGTTGAACTGAAAAAACTTAACCAAATTCGAGTGGGATTAATATATGAGTTTAAAAATCCAAAATTCGACTCGCAATGCATCATAGAAATTAAAGAAATCAAGAAATTACCTACAAAGTTGGTCTGGATTTGTGACCAAATATTTAAAACATTGATGGCCAAAGTAAGATTTCATATGTTAGGCATGCAACACAAGGAGTGGTCCATTGCAGCATTGTTTTTGCACATCTTAATCTTGTTGATGCAAGAGAAGATCGTGTCGCAAGCATAAGCTATGGAGATAACAATGAAGTTAGAATCCTCACTGATTGGAGAGACTATTGCAAGAATGTTGCAAATTCACTTGCATCTAGCTAACCTTACATTGAAACTCCAAGACATTAAGAAAGGGAAAGAGATTCAAGAAAAACTCTGGTCTACTCAATGCAGATTGGAGGGCCACCATAAAGATAATTGCCTGACCCTCATGAAATATGGCGTAGCAGGAGCGTCGAACCCAGAAAATAAAAAAAGGGATGTCTTGGTGTAGAATATGTCAGACCTGAGTTCATCATTCAGGAGATTACTTGTACTTGTAGAATATTTTAAGTACACCTACTAGTCTGTATTGTAAATTTTGTAAATTTGTAGCACATGATGAGAAATACTGCATAATATATCGGATTTTCCAAGAGAAAATAGTGGATACTTACTTGGAAAAGTGATGAGCATATAAAATTCAAATGAGAACAAGCTCAATATCAACCTACTCAATATCCACTAGCCCAATATCAACAAAGTCTGTATCCTCAAACCCAATATCAACAGAACTAGTATGCACTGCAGAAACACTACCCTGAACCTAGGGGGTGGAAATTTTTTGGGCTTGAGGACAACATCAAGGAGGAGGAGGATTTGGTCGTGGAAGAGGCAAAAACATATGCTACAATTTTGGAAAACCAGGACATTTCACTCGATACTGTGTGAGTCCTGCGCATGTTTGTATTGTAAACCTATTGACCACACCATCAAGGACTTCCCTCAATTGATTGCTAAGTTGCATTCTAAGTATACATGAAATCCAGTTCCCTTGCATAATCCAAACCCGAATCCTAACCAAAACATCTAGATGATTTATACCGAGACGAGAGAAGCAAACATTGTTGTCATGATAAGAGGAGGTACTATGATTGGAGAAGACCAAAATGCACAGCATGACCAACCATAGGTGTGACCGACATCACAAAAGAAAGTATCGTTCGGCATCTAGAGAGAAAAGGAAATATTTTAGGATTCCCAACTAGAATTCATCGACTGAAATCAAGCATCGACGTCTTCTCCCTCATTATCGAGAGTACAATTAAGGGCGATTCTTGAAAGATTCGATCAACTATTTTAGAAGAAATCAACCAGAAAGGTTAGTAAAATTAAACAATTTTTGAAAAGTTTCTTATCATTGATCCACGATAAAGATGTTGTCACAGAATTTATAGCTTTAATAGAAGAAACTCGGGATGAGTTGTGAATAGACATAAGACTTCACCATGTGGGAAAGAGATTAAAAACCATTCGTGAGCTAAGAATGATAGTGCAGATAGGTTATTATGATATGGATTATATCATTTTAGACCTGGGATCTGATGTCAATATTTTGACAAGACGAACATGGGAAATCATGGGAAAACCATAACTTGATTGGTCTCCCATTCAAATTAGGATAGAAAAATAGAACAAGGTCCTACCTATTGGTCGAATGACTCAGGTAGCTGTCGAAGTAGAAGTCCTGAGAACATATGAATATTTTGAAGTGATCAACATTGTTGATGATACAAACCCATATCCTTCACTTTTGGAGATTGACTAGGTGATAAACAACTAGACCATCATAAATTTTAAGAGAATAATCTTATCATTTGGAGATTCATAGATAAGGGTGGTCGTGCCAATTAATCCACTAGAAGGAAAGAGATATGTCAAACTAGTGCATAGTTAAGGACAAGGTTACTATCTTGACCATATCTATAATATCACATATGGAGGAGATAATTTTAGAAATCCAACAACTAAAGAAAAAGTGGATTTGGCGAAGCGTTATCTCATGTACATATGATTCGGGTGAAGCATTAGAAAATTGGTAGAATCATATGTGGGAAGTATCTATGAGGAAATGCGCAAGAATCACAAGGTATGTGCAACGGGTAGGAGTTGAGGAATGTGACCTAACTACATACGAAGTTTTACCTAACCTTACACTTTTTTTAATAGAGTTTGAAGTGAAGGTTACAGAATCACAATGATTTTCCACATTGGACGTTTTGCTAAAAGCTACACCTGCCAGATGGTGGGGTATGCATAAACAATTTATATTCGAATGGCCTCAATGTAGAAGACGTTTGGAGATCATATTTGGAGAAGACATCAGTTATATTGTTTGCAAGTATACAAGACTCACATATCCTATGAAGCATATTGATTATTGTTGCACGACATGGTAGACATATCCACAACAAGAGTGGGTTCATCACTACATACCTAGAATGGACATGATACCAAGGAATTGGTATACATCAGTTGAGTTGTGATGAGGAAATATTGAATGGGGGGATTTGTATACCAGCTTCATGTATACATTTGAGCTTTCAAATGACCACCCTTCCATTGATGTTGCATTACAAGTGATGAAAGCGAAGATATTTGAAGATATCCATGTCGCGATCACAAATTTCAACCAAACCAACACGAAAATCCACCATTTGATGAATGCTACAACATGATGCGAGAGCCTGATGATGATGAAAAACTTGACATAAACATTCAATAATCTGAAGGTACGAGTTGGAATAATCATAACCCATTCCCATACTTAGGATATAAAGATTAATCATTTTAGTTAAATTCCTAGGTCCTACACTAGCTAGTTGGAATCCACTTGCATTTTTGTGGTCAAACTTGCCAAAAATTCCTCCAAGATTACTTTGGAAATATTCTAGATAATACTCTTACAACCCATCAGACTTCCCATTTTAGCAAATTTGCATTCCTTCCTTATCCAGTGTTTCTTGTTTTCAGCAATTTTAAGGCAAAAGGTAAAGCTAGTTTTAAGGCAAACTACCTTGTTTTTTTCACAAATCACCCTCCTTATTTTACTCACCTAAAAGAATGATTTAGTAAAAGTTCCTTCAATCATCAGCTGTAACAACTCATTCATCTAGTTCATGAGCCTCTTGACAGATTAGGAAAGTGTTTTATGCATCTATGGGGGATTTTGACTAGTTTAGTAATCATTCTTTTGTATTGATTCGAATGGCATATTTATGCTTTCAAATCCATGATGTATATACATGATTTTAAAACCTATTTATATATATTTTTTTATGTTGTAATATAATATAACAATAGTTTGTGTTATTCAACATATTCGGTCTCTTTTTTTTAGTGTATCTTGCATATTTTTCAAGCAATTTTGTGAGTTCAATTGATCTAAGTTTGTGCTTAATTTCCACATGGTATAAAAGAGTTGGTATATGAGATTTTATCCTCTTATATTTATTTTTTAGGGTCAAAATCATTAACTGGGAGTGCATTTTGTTTGTTCAGTGGCACAGTTGTTGAAGAATGGATCAATCTCACCATATCATATTGACTCCATTCAACTAATTCAAATGGAAGGCACAGATGGAGATTCTGATGAGTAATGGCCTCTATAGAGTGACCATGGAAAATGTAGTTGAGACTAATGTAGCAATAGAGAATATCAAATGGAATAATAGGGGATATGAGGTGTATGGTCTCTTATGTATTAGCATTTCCAAAGACCTTCATTTCCATCTTGATGGATTGTCATCACCACATAAAGTATGGGAGAAGATTCAAACTTTATTTGGAATATAGATGAAATGATGGGTCATCAACTGGAGAACGATTTGATATCATTGATTCCAAACAACTTCAAATCCTTACAAATCTACTTATCCAAAGTCAAATGACAAGTTTTGCAGCTGAAACAATGTGGTATAGATATAAAGATGAACAACTAGTCTTGGACATCCTTTCAAAGCTTGGCCCTGACTAATAATTATTTGTTTCAACCTTCCATGGCACAACGCTGACAGGTCGAACCTAGAATGTCTTCATTGGCATATTTCATGGAATCCTTAACTCAAGAGTAAGAAAAATTGGTCATGATGGGAACCATCAAACCTTCCAAAGATCATGATTTGGTTGTTGGAGATTCCAAGATTGATTCCAAAGGAGAGAAGAAGGCTAAGAAGCCTCTAGATCAAGAATTAGACAAGTCCAAGTCTCATGAGGAGTCCTCAAACTCAAAGAAGAATAAATCCTAGAAGAATAAAGGTAAAGGTGAAATGAGCAAGTGCACATAATTTGTTAAGGGATTTCATCCTGAGAGCTCTTGCATGAAGAAACACATCGATATGTTTACTCAAATCCTAGATAAGCACAAAATATCCCTTCCTGAAGGCACAAAGAAGAAAGAAGGAGGAACCTGTTTCAAAGACAAGGAGATATTTAATGCCCTGTTTGCAAGCACTATAAGATATCCTTCCTTTATCATTGATTCTAGAGCTTCTAGGAACATGGTTTCAACAAGGGAGGCCTTCTCCTCTCTTGATGTTTCAAATGGTCCAAATATTTTATTGGAAGACAACTCAAAAAATGAAAGTAAGGGTAAGGATAGCATAGAATTTGACCATGGTCCATCAATAATGTCTTGTCTATCTCAGGTCTTACTGTTAATCTCTTGTCATACTACTAGATGAACCACACTAGGTCTCCTAATAAGGTTGTTTTTACTCCCAGTAATGTTGAAATATCTGATATTTCAAATAGTAGAGTCATTGCTAAAGGTTTTGTGGATCACAATTCGAAAGTGTACAGGTTCTAACACTTCATGCATTTATCTAACCCTTTTGGGCTCCTCACTCATGCTAATGAAGCCAACAAGATTTGGAATGAGAGGTTTGTCCATATATATTACAAATATCTTTCATATTTGTGTGAAAAATACATAGTTATAGGGCTTCCAAAGATCAATTTTTCCAAAGTAGTTTGTCAGGGTTGCATTTTAGGAAAACTCCCAGAGCATAAGTGTGATAGAGTCAGTCATGAATGAACCTATAAACCTCTTCAGCTCATCCATGATGACATTACTGGTCCTTTCCCTCATATGTCCATGGGTCAGGCCAACTATGTCTTAACCTTCATTGATGACTTTTCCAGATAATATTGAGTTTACTTCCTTAAACTCAAGTCTGATGTTTTTTACCTCTTCAAGGTTTTTAAACCCTTGGTTGAGAACTAAAGATCCCCATATCTAATAATGGTGGTGAATATGTCAAGTTTGAGTTCATTCAATATTGTAAATATTCAAGTATCCAGATGTAGCACTCTATTCCCTACACATCTCAACAAAATGGTGTTGTTGAGAGGAAGAATAGATCCCTCAAGCAGATGGCTACATGTATGATGGAATATAAGAATTTTCCACCAAATATTTGGGTTGAAGATATAAATTGTGCATCCTACACCTAGAATAGGGTTCCTCATAAGAATCTTGATGGAATCACTACTTTTGAAGCTTGGAGTGGACACAATCGTGATGTGTCTCATTTCAGAATTTTTGGCTCAAGGGAATGGGATAGAATTCCATTAGAAAAGAGGAGCGATTTCAAACCCCAAAGTCAAGATTTCATATTTGTTGGGTATTCTAAAGATTCCAAAGGGTACAATATAATCAACATTACCCCTCAAATATCCGTCATTGAAAGGAGTGTTTAGTTTGAAGAAGAGTTATGCCAGCAACAGAAATTAAAGAGTTTCTTCACTACCACCACCTTTGACTATAAGTGAAGAGACTAATGAAATTTATGATTCTTATATGTCTGATAATGATGATTTAATTTCATATCCTAACATTCCCATAAGTACAAATTGGGAATCAAATACCACTCATGCAGCTCAAGAACTAGCTGGGAATCTTATAGATCCTAAGAGGACTAGATCTCAATTCAAGTGTGTCCTTATTATAAAGGAACCTTTATTTGTTGAGAAGTGTTATATAATTATTGAATATGACCCACATACATATGAAGAAGCATCAGAATATTCAATATGGAAAACAACCATGAAGGAGGAATACCATTCACTCCAGAAGAATGACAAATGAGAACTAGTCAATCTTTCCCCAAGGAGAAATCTAGTCAAGTGTAAGTGGGTATTCAAAAATAAATTTGCTGCTGATGGCTCTACACTGAAGTATAATCTAATTTTAGTGTAAATTGGATTCTCCCAAGTCCAAGGTATTGACTGCAATGATACCCTTTCACCATTGGAAAAGATGGACTCCATGAGACTAGTTTTGTCCATTATAGCTTCCAAGCAGTGGGAGGTACATCACATGGATGTGAAGAGTGCCTTTATACATTGAGATATGAAAGAATAAATATTATGCATCATACAAAAAAAAATTTCACTAATCCATTTCGTGTGTACAGGTTGAAGAAATCATTATATGGGCTAAAACAAACTCCTAGAGCTTGGTATGCCAAGATTGATGACTTTTTTCTATCACTGAACTATTGTAGTTGCAAGTATGATCCAAATTTATATTTGAAGATAATTCATGAATTTTTAATAATTATTGTATTGTATGTGGATGAAATTCTAATCACAGTAAGTTCCAAGAAATAATTTCCTCTTTGAATAGTGCAATGAACCATGCCTTCTCCATGACTAATTTGGGATTGTTAAGACAATTTTTGGGGCTTGAACTTTCTCAAACAGGTATTGGAATCAAGGTACATCAGTCAAAGTATGATTCAAACCTCCTAATAAATTTCAACATGAAGGATTTCAATGCAATAAATACTCCTTTCCTTTAAGGATTTAAGGTTGAAGAAGCGCAGTTAACTCCATTGGTAAACAACACCCTATATAGGTAGCTGGCTGGTTGTCTTATTTATTTGAATCATACTCGACCTACTATTTCTTATGGAGTGAGTGTGGCTTACAGACACATGGATCAGCCTCATGAAATCCATTAGAGGGAATCAAATATAATCCTAAACTTTGTACAAGGAACAAGAACACATGGGATTCATTATGTTCCACAATCTATCCCAGAGTTAGTTGGTTTTAATGACTCTGATTGGGAAGGTGATAACATTGACAAAAAATAAACTTTTGTATATGTGTTTATGCTTGCATATGGACCAATAATATTTTCAAGTAAGAATCAAATTTCAATTTCACTTTCATCAATAGAGGAAGAATACAGAGTAGTTGTGAATGCATCTACTCAATGTTTGTGGTTGCAGGGTATACTTGGAGATTTTAGGATCGAGTCTAAGACTTATACATTCATATATTGTTACAAGAAAAGTAACATTCAAATATCAACTGATCCATTACTGAGGAAGCAAACCAAACATAAAGAGATACATATGCACTACATCAAATGACTCGTGCATGATGGGGTCATTGCTCTGCATTATTGTGCATCCTCTGAGCAAGTTGCAAACATCTTCACCAAGGTGTTTTCTGAGAAGACTTTAAAAAATATCAAATAAATGTTGGGGATAGATGATCATGTGGTGAATACTGATTGAATAAAATATTTTTTTTACAATTTTGTTCATGTCCATGTTTAAGGGAGGATTTTCCCCTTTGTAGTTTTTCCTCTTTCCCTATTTTGTATGGACAAGCAGCATGTAAAGGGTGAGTAAAACTTGTTTCTAGGACCTATATCTCTAATAAATCTCTGACATTTTACATGATTTAGGATTTATAGGGGGTTTTGGAATAATAAAAACCCATTCCCATACTTAGGATAGAAAATGTAATCATTTTGGTTAAATTCCTAGGTCCTATACTAGCTAGTTGGCATCCACTTGCGTTTTTTTGGTCAAAATTGTCAAAAATGCCTTTAGGAGAACTTTGGAAAGATTATATATAATATTATAACAACCCATTAGACTACCCAGTTTATCAAGTGTGCATTCCTTCCTTATCCATAGTTTCCTGCTTTTTCAACAATTTTAAGGCAAAAGGTAAAGCTAGTTTTAAGGAAAACTGCCTTGTTTTTGTCACAACTCACCCTCATTATTTTCCTCACTTGAAAGCATGATTTAGTCAACTTTAATTCAATTATTAGTTGTAATAACTCATTCATCAAATTTTTAATCCTCTTAACATGTTAGGAAAGTGTTTTATGCACCTATGAGGGATTTTGACTAGTATAGTAAGCCTGCTTTTGTACTGATTCGAATGGCATCTTTGTGCTTTCGAATACCTGATGTGTATACATGATTGAATGAAATATTTCTATATAAGGTTGGATGGTGTAAGATAATATAACAACAGTTTGTGTTATTCAACATATTCAGTCTCTTTTTTTTAGTGTATCTTGCATACTTTTCAAGCAATTTTGTGAGTTTAATTGATCTAAGATTGGGCTTAATTTCCACAGTACGTGTGGAGTGGAAGGACATGGTATTTATAGTGACCAATTCTTGAGTCTACTCAAAATTAAGAAATTTAATATTGGCTCACCAAAAAATCCAAATTTCTCCAATATCAAAGACTATTGGGATGATAAGACTGTAGGAAAGATCGTGAACTTATTGCATGATTTCTAGGATCTGTTCCTTACAAAATTTTCAGAGATGAAGGGTATCATTGGAGATATAGGAGATATGAAAATAAATTTGAATCTTGAAGCAAAATTGGTCAAGCAAAAACCATATCGACCAAATCCACAATATAAATAGAAAGTCAAAGTAGAGATGGAGAAAATGATATATGTGGGTATTATAGAGCCTGTCGAAGAATCAGAATGGATCAAACCGATAGTATTACAAGACAAAATGTCCATGGGTGAAGTAAAAATTTGCATTGAACAAAGAAAAATAAACAACGCTTGTTTTCATGACCCATTTCCGAATCCATTTGTAGACAAGGTACTCAAGAGCATCAAGGGTCAGGATATTTATTCATCCACTGATGGTTTCTATGGCTACCATCAGATTCGCATCACAAAGGAATATCGACACAATACCACCTTTGCAATGGAGTGAGGGTGTTTCCAATATATGGTAATTCCCTTTGGGCTTAGGAATGATCTTGCTATTTTTCTGTAATAGTAGTTGATGCCTTTAAATATTTTATTCACAGATTTCTTGAAGACTACTTCGATGGTTGGACAATATTTGGGCTCATTAAGAACCATATTGAGAGCCTTAAGATGATGTTGGAACATTGTCTCTAGTATCAAATTTCATTAAATTTGAAGAAATGCATATTTCATGACCCATTTGGAATTTTGTTGGGCCATGTGTTCGGTCACAATGGAATGTTGGTCGATCCTGCTAAAATTGTGATCATCCTTGACCTACCACTTCCAACCATAGTTAAAAAATTGCACACAACATTGGGAAACAAAGGATACTATAGAAATTTTATTAAAGTATAGGAGGAGGTGACTTCTCCAATGGAAAAGTTACTGAAGAAATATGTTGCGTTCCAGTGGATAGAAAGTTTCCAAGAGAGCCTAGACACGTTGAAGAATAACATGGTTACAACACCCATACTTATATGTCCAAAATGGATGAAAAATTTCCATGGACATGTCGATACATCATTTATCACACTCAACGTGGTACTGACATAGCCTGGTGAAGGGTCGATTGACCATTCTATAGCCTTCGCTAGTAGGAAATTATATACAACATAGAAGAATTATAACATGATAGAAAGAGAAGGGTTAGTGATGGCATATGCTCTGCAGAAATTTAGACACTACTTATTGGGTGAAAATTTTAAAATGTACACGAGCAATTCTGCATTGAAATACCCGGTCAATAAGCCAATGTTTGAGGGGGGGTTGTTAGCGGATTCTCCTCTTTTGGGAATTTGATTTTGAAGTAATTTTTAAACCCAGGAGATTAAACTTGGGATCAAACCATATTTCAAGGGTCAAAAGTGGTGAAGATCCTGGTAAGCTAAATGATAGTCTCTCTTATGCACAACTATTTTCAATAACCATGTTTGTTGATCAGTATAGAGCTATCGTACAATTTTTAACTATGGGTTATGCATCATCTGAATTCACCACTGTGCAGAAGAAACAGTTGGTTATGCGAGCTGTGGACTTCCAGTTAATCCCATGACAATTGTATAAGATAGGTCATGATGAGATTATTCATTCCTTTGTCTTAGAACATGAGCGATCATTGATATTAAATTAATCACATGCAGGTGTCATGGGAGGCCACTATGCTAGAAAAGCTACGGTTTGCAAGATGTTGCAAGCAGGATTGTGGTGTCCCACAATGCATGTGAATGCCTGTGATTATTTTCACAGTTGTGATATCTACCAAAGAACTCGAAATCCATCACATCAAGATGAAATTTCATTGGTACATCAAGTAACATTCCAGGAATTTGATAAATGGGTCGTTGATTTTGTGGGCCCTATTAGTACAACAAGGAAGCGCACAGGTGCACACTATATTATCACTGTGAATGACTACCTGATAAGATGGGCTGAAGCAGTGGCAATAAAGGATTGTACTGCTGTGACTACTGCAAATTTTTTATTTGAAAATGTTGTGACAAAATTTGGATTCCCAAATATTTTAATAAGCGATCAAGGTACACACTTTGTCAACCAGTTGATTGAAGAAACGACGGAGCAATTCCAAATTCAGCATAGAAAGACAATACCATATCACCCTCAAGCGAGTGGTGATGTCAAAGCATTTAATAAGATTCTGAAAAATGCATCAACAAATATTTGTAATGCCCAAAGAGATGATAGGGATCAGAAAATTTATGTAGTATTGTGGGCATATCACACGAATTGTAAAATGTTGACATGCCATACTCCATTTCTCTTGGTTTATGGACAGGAAGTTGTGATTCCAATGGAGTAATTTGTACTGAGTATAAGAATCACCATGATAACAGAGATGGAAGATGTTGATGTTGTCGAGGAGATATTGTTGCAACTTCTGCAGAAGGAAGAAGAACTTTTTGTCATAGGGTATCCCAAAAACTTTGAAAAAGAAAGACAGAAGGTATGGCATGATCAACACATTAAGAAAAAATAGTTTCAGGTCAGAGGACTTATTCTTATGTATGACAAAAACAATTTCAAGCATCCTGGTAAGTTAAAGACACATTGGCCTGGAATGTACATTATAATTCATATCACTAATGGAGGTTCATTGTAGTTACAAAATCTAGATGGAACACTTGTCAGAGTACTGATAAATGGAAGTTGGCTAAATCTGTATCATGATAGCAATGACTTAGTCGCATAAAAAGAGAGAGAGAGAAAAAGAGAGAAAAGAGAGAAAAGAAATAAGAAAGATAGAAATATTTTTTTTTGTTTAAACTCTAAGAAATCCATTTTCAAGAAAGCAAAGCTTGTCGCATACTGATATTTTTTCGTAGTAAAAAGAAAATTTCCGCAGACCATGAGTTTGTCTCTGATAGAAAAATGAGGAAAAAGACACTTAGTCGGTCACACCAAAGGAACTTTTTCGCCGGAATAATATTGTTCGTAGGGAGTGCGACATTTTCACAAACACCACTGGAATAGTAGAAGTGATTGCTAGCTATCATTAAGACAGTTGACCGTCGTTAATTTGAAAAGACCGAAATATTTTTGCGGCATAATTTTAAGTCACTTTCGTCATGATTGCATAATAATGACAATGAAGTCACAGGGGAAAGTTATGTGCTACATAGTGGTTTCCTTATGATGATTTAGATAGGTGTCCCATGTGACAGATTAGGTTTCCACCATTCCACTTAATGTCTACGTGTGTGAAGGTATGACTTATCGAACAAGTTGATATTATTAGCATTCACCCTTCACCTTCATTTCATTTTGCTATGCGTGAATGAGGAATTTCCCTCTACAACTCTCAGGGCTGAAGTAAGTCATTTTTTCATGGAGTAGGGATATTTTGACTCCAGTTCTAGTGTAGTCACAAAATCTACCATTGAAACTATGTTACCGACGCTCATTATTGTAGACCTTCATTTCATTTTGCTACACTTGAATGAGTAATTGCTCTCTACAACTCTCAGGGCTGAAGTAAGTTATTTTTTCATGGAGTATGGATATTTTGACTCCAATTCTAGTGTAGTCACAAAATATACCATTGAAACTATGTTACTAATGCTCATTATTGTAGACACTGTCGGATATTCTCCACCGTAGGTATGGATTGGATTGGAAACTGAGCAAGTTCTAGTCATCTCTGAAGTAAGGTTACCATCCAAAATACTTGGTTCATCAACAAAAAAACGTTTTGGTTCCCACAAGAGAAAATTTGTCTCATCACTATAAATGGAGGATGAAGGAGTGGAGGTTGAAATTTGGCCATCATATGACACTTGACTTCAACCTCCAGATATATTTGTGGAAAGAATTAATAGAATGCACAATATCCATTGGTAAAAACTGTCAGTCTAAACCAGATTTCGGAAAATGGAAAGTAGTGATACAATCCCGCAACATCACAATCAACTATACATAAAGCTCATAATATATTTGGCGATGTTTGCTAAAAGGAATAAGATGAGATGGAATATTTCATCGGCGATGGAGGCAGGATGATGAAACTGATCTTCTTGTGGGGAGGAAGAATTCAAAGAAAAGAATGCCCAGGAAAGTTCCTGGGATTTTGTCTATAGAAATTCAGGCCAGCAGTAGATTAATTTTACCCACAACAATTATCAATTGATCATGCAAAATTGCTAACAATGGAGACTGAATATGGAGCTATATCACAAAATTATATTAACTGAGTGTACAATAGCCAACCCTGTAATAACATAGGTTGCTGAATATATAGAATACATCAATAGGTCGAATGCATAAGGAGGCATCCAAAACTAGCATAAAGCAGGCTTACCCAAAATAGGAAAATCCCCCATAGGTGTAAAAAGATGATCCCAAATCTGTCATGGATCTCATGAATTGGCAAGGGCGCATGGGAAACCTAATGAGTGGTGGAATGGTAGCTCATACATGCTTTTGCATGAAGAAAAGAGTGGAGGATGAAAGGGGAAAAAAACAAGTTCACCTCACCTAGTCTTGCTTTCCTATGTGCCTTAAAACACTAAAAAAGCAGAAGGGCGCCTAGGAGGCCAGGAATAATGTAGATTTGATTCCTAAGGCTTTCCCAAGCGCTACATGAGTCAAAGATGGAAAGTTTGACCTCTATGGATAGGCAATTAACAACTTGCACATGGTGGGACTCATGAACTAGGCAAATAAGACAAAAATAAATGAATTAATGTCTAAGTGGGTAATACTATGGGTTGATTATTCTAACACCCCCCCTTAAGCCTGAATTTATGAGTAATAAATCAAAAATATAGGGCCTAGCAACAAGGCTTAGTCACCCTTTACATACTGCAAGTCCAAATAAACAAGGAAAGAGGCAAAACCAACTTTGGAAAAATCCTCCCTTAAACATGGACTGTAAAAACAAAATTGTATAATCTTGTCTCCACTCATGCCTTTACAGCATGATCAGAAATCCCCAGTAGTGATTTGAGATTGTTGAAGGTCTTCTCACAAAATGCTTTGGTGAAGATATCAGCTACTTGTTCTGAAGATGAACAGAAGAGTAGGTGAATGGTGCCATCATGCACAAGCTCTCTGATGTAGTGCATGTGAATCTCAATGTGTCTAGTTCTGTGCTTCTAAATTGGATCTTTCCAGATTCGAATGGTACTCTGGTTATCACAGTAGATGGTAGTTGAGTACTCAGGTTCGAAACCACACTCTCCAAGTAAACCCTGCAACCATAAAC
>LPNX010713803.1:62959-114800 GCA_001517045.1 Pseudotsuga menziesii
TTTTCCTGACTCATGGACATATGAGGGAATGGTCCAGCAACATCGCTGTGAATCAGCTCGAGGGGTGCAGAGGTTCTCTCATGACTAGCTTTCTCAAACTTATGCTCTGGGTGTTTTCCTAGGATACAGCCTTGACAGACTCCTTTGGAAATTTTTTATCTTGGGTAACCCTATGACCATTTCTTTCTCACTAATATTAGACAGATACTTGTAATTTAGATGGCCAAATATTTCATGCCACAGCTTGTTGGCTTCATTAGCATGGATAAGAAGAGCAGAGGGGTTTGAGTAAGGTAGGAAGTGTGAAAACATGTATACCTTTTGAGCATGATTCGCTACTCCTTTTGCAATGACTCTACCACTTGAGATTTCTGTGATCTCAACTTCATTGGGGGAGGATATGAATTTCTTAGGAGACCCAGTGTGGGTCATCTGGTACACTGACAAGAGGTTGGAGGCGAGACCAGGGACATACAGCACATTGCATAAATTACCATGATCAAGATCTATCCTTCCTTTTCCTTTACTTTCAGTGAGAGAGTCATCTCCCAGTACAATAGATGGTCCTTTCGACATATCCAGTGAGGAGAAGTCCTCCTTAGTCGAAACCATGTGTCTTGAAGCTCCAGAATCTATGATAAAACTGGGTGAGCTTGATGTGCCAGCAACTAGAGCATGAACTCTCTCTCTGTCATCTGAACTTGATCCTCCTTCTCTCTTCTTTGAGCTTTCTGGAAGGGAGATGCCATTCTTCTCTAGGAGATTGGTCAGCATATCAATCTGCTTTTTCATACAAGAGCTTTCAGTGTGATTTCTCTTCGAACAGTATGAGCACTTATTCATTTCACCTTTGTTTTTCTTCTTCTGGGTATTTTTCTTGGGACCTTGTTGATCCTCTGGAGACTGCTTCTTGTCTCTTATTTTCTCAAGTGGCTTTTTAGCTTTCTTTTTGCTTTTAGAATCCACCCTTGAATCTCCAGCAATCAAAGCTTGATCTTTGGAAGGTTTGATGGTGCCCATCATCACCAGCTTGTCTTGTTCTTGTGTAAGAGATTCCATGAAATATGCAAGGCTAGGCATCTTCCAAGTTCAAGCTATGAGTTTTGTGGCATAGAAGGTCAAAACAAAGACTGAGTATTCAGGTCCTAGCTTCGAGAGGATGGCCAATACGAGCTGATCATCTTTCTTTTAGATACCACACTGCTTCAGCTGCAAAACTAGTGCTTTGAACTTGGAGAAATATAGCTGCAGGGATTCAAAGCTACTGGGACTCAGATAAATCAGCTCATTTTCGATCTGATGTCCCCTCATCTCATCTGTCTTTCCAAAAATATCATAAAGCTTCTCCCATACTTGATCCAGTGAATTTAATCCATCGAGATGGAAAAGGAGGTCTCGGGAAATACTGAGACATAGGAGGCCATAAGCCTCATCTCTCCTGTTGTGCCATTTGATCTTCTCTGCAGCTGTATTGGGCTCTTCTTATGTTTCCATATTCACCCTGTATAGGCCTTTCACTCTCAACAAGATCTCCATCTCTGCTTTCCATTCAAAATAGTTGAAGGGAGTCAAGATAGTTTTCTGTGAATCCATAGCTTTAGAAAATCTGTCCCGGCTGTCAGTAGAAGGCTCCCAGTCTTGATGTCGAACCTGCAAAACAATTTTTGAAGGAGAGTAACAACCTACAATGGCTCTGATACCATGTAGAAATTCAGGCCAGCAGTAGATTAATTTTACCCACAACAATTATCAATTGATCATGCAAAATTGCTAACAATGGAGACTGAATATGGAGCTGTATCACAAAAGTATATTAACTCAGTGTACAATAGCCAACCCTATAATAACATAGGTTGATGAATATATAGAATACATCAATAGTTCGAATGCATAAGGAGGCATCCAAAACTAGCATAAAGCAGGCTTACCCAAAATAGGCAAATCCCCCATAGGTGTAAAAAGCTGATCCCAAATCTGTCATGGAGCTCACGAATTGGAAAGGGCACATGGGAAAGCTAATGAGTGGTAGAATGGCAGCTCATACATGCTTTTTCATGGAGAAAAGAGTGGAGGATGAAAGGGGCAAAAAACAAGTTCACCTCACATAGTCTTGCTTTCCTATGTGCCTTAAAACACTGAAAAAGCAGGCAATAAAGCAGAAAAAGTAGAAGGGCACCTAGGAGGCTAGGAATAAAGCAGATTTGATTCCTAAGGATTTCCCAAGCGCTACATGAGTCAAACATGGCAATTTTGACCTCTATGGATATGCAATTAACAACTTGCACATGGTGGGACTCATGAACTAGGCAAATAAGACAAAAATAAATGAATTAATGTCTAAGTGGGTAATACTATGGGTTGATTATTCTAACATTGTCTTCACCTTTCCAAAAATAATAGGATATAATCATTGATGTCAATGAAATATTCTGTCTCGTCGATCCTACTGCTCCAAAACAGTAACTTTTAAAAAAAGAAGAAAGAAGAAAAGAAGAGGCAGAGGCTGCAGAGAGGATCAAAGAAGCAAAGTCATCCTGCGCCAAGGTTGTCGGCCAAGTCTCCCATACTTGGGAATCCTTAATCGATGACACTAATATAGAAAATTTCAAAAAGGATATGCACATAGCTGAGATAGGAGTAACTCAGTTGAAGAATGAGATGAAAAATTTACCCTTAGCAGAGAAAATAGCAAAGGTAGCAAAAATGAAGAAGTTGCAACAACAAGTTACGGTGTTGCACACACAACAAAAGCAGAGGACAAATAAAGTCATAGAGTTGCATGTTGAAGCAGAAAGGATTACAAACATTATTCATCCTAAACATCAGAGGGTGTGATAAGCAGCGTAGGCTGCAGGGATTGTATCGTAAAAACACCTCAGTTCTGACCTTGTGAAAAACTTACAGAAGGAAGAAGAAGATGTGCAATGAGAGACATAAGAGGTAATAAAAATATTCCAATATTTTCAAGGTAAAGTCATTACAAATGCAAAAGTTGATGAATAATACTGCATGGCTCGGGATGAGCCATAGGTGAGTGTTGGGGGCTTGTTGACCCTAGGAAAAGATAGGCATAATTCAGTTATAAATATTCCCAAGAAGGTAAAGAGTTTGGTGGCATGAAGGAAAAATAGTTGCGACAGAAGCAGATAAGAAAGAAAGAGGTAAGGAAAGAAGTAGTCACAGAGGAAGCACTGAGAGAAGGGAAACCGTGCAAGCAGGAAAGGATGTGACGATATCAGACATGATGGAAGGAACCATGCTAGAGATTGCATGTAGTGGTGCAATGACTAAAGCAAGTTCAAGGAACATCATGGGTTCGTGGTCTACTAGAATTGACGGAATTCATACGTGTTGTACGGAATAAAAGCATATTTTCAATTTGGGCCATTAGTGCCTACTGACAAATGTCACTAGAGTATGAATGACATCATGTTTTCTATATGAATGAAGTCGATTAATAGCAAGATGTAAGATTCTATAAGAATGAAGAACCCAAGATGTGTGTGTGTTTCTTGGTTTCTTACTTACTTGTTTTAATTTCTTAGTTACTTACTCGATCAGTTAATAGGTTTGGTGTCTATAATAAGAGTTGAGTAATTTGCAGCTGAGTGCACAGAAGTAAAGAGAAGAGTACTTGATCCAGGTTGTGTGCACATCAATAGTAGAGTCAAGTAGGAGAATATTGAGCGATAGAAGACCAAAGAGCATGAGAGGAGAGAGAAGTATGTATAGATAAGAGAAGAAGATATAGAACGGAGTCTGCAACTAAGTGCACAGACCAAAGGTTCCATATATTTCTCATGCCAAATGGAGAGCACCTTTATCTTTTTTCCTAGATGGGTTTCCACGTTAAGACAATGTCATTGAGTAGATGATGAATGTGTTTATGTTGCATGAATGTCTATTAATTTTCTATGTATTTTCTTATGATGGATTTCCTTATGCATGAATCACAATATGAATGGATAACCTGTTTGTTAAACATACTTGTTGTTATAATCGTTGTGACAAATAAGTTAAGTAGTTTCTTATCTCTACATAGTAAGATTAATAAATACACCCACCAGCTTGAGTCGATGAGTTGGTAAGGTTCCAAGGGAGAAGAAACCCCCACCCAATTGTTGAAACCTGGTTCTGGAAGTTACCCATAAGTGATATCTCGAATGAGACTGCATCTGTGTCGGAGGTTCTGCCGGTTTAGCCTTGGTCTGCCGAGCCGATATCTTAGGATTTGTTTCACATGACAAAAGGACTGAACCTGGATCGAAGAGAGAAGAGACAAAAACATTGGGTCATATTGGTTATTACCAAAATTTTATCAGAGGTTAGGCAAATTACATCTCCAATGGAGAAGAGATGTCAAATTCTAGTGGAATGAAGAATGTCAAAAGAGTCTTATTGGGCTCAAAGAGAAAATGGTTTCAGCACCTATTCTGGTATTTCTTGACTGGAAAAAATAATTACATGTGCATATCGATGTATCACCTATTGCACTAGGAGCAGTACTTGCACAACCAAGTGATGGATCTTTCGATCACCCCATTGCATTTTCTAGTATAAAGTTGTCAACTACAGAGAGAAATTATATGACAACCAAGTGGGAGGGAATTTCTATGGTATATGCACTCCAAAAAAATTGACATTATTTACTAGGTGGTCATTTCAAGATGTTTACAGATCATTCTACCTTAAAATACCTAGTAAATAAGCTAGTGTTTGGGGGGGGTATCTGGTGATGGCACCTCCTCTTCTGAGAATTTGACTTTCAAATCGTTGTAAAACCAGGAAGATTGAATGTGAGTCCTGACAATCTCTCAAGGCTAGAAAATGGGGAAGAACCCGCCAATTTGGACTATAATTTTACCGACACATAGTTATTTGTAATGAAAATAGTTGATGATTATTACTAAGAAATTGTGCATGTATTGACAGCGAGAAGGGCGCTAGAAGAATTTAATACAATGCAAAAGAAACACTTGGTTTTAAAAGCTGCATAAGTTCAAATTATAGTTGGACATGTATAAAATATGGGGCCATATGAGATACTACGTCATTGTTTCTTTGAACATGAGTGACCAATGGTGCTAGATAAAGTTTGTGTTGGAATGGCAAGGGGGGCACTATGTAGGGAAATCGCCAGCATGAAAAAATTTACAAGTAGGATTACGGTGTCCTACACTCCATTGAAATGTATTTGAATATTATCATAGTTGTGATATATTCCAATGCTTAGGGAAACCATCCCGACAGGATGAAATTACATTGGTACCATATATAGCTTTACATGTGTTTGATAAGTGGGTCATTGATTTTGTGGGTCCTCTTAATCCATCAAGAAGATGGCAAGGTTCTTGGTATATAATTATTGCGACATATTATTTAACTAGATGGGATGAAGCAACACCTGTCAAAGATTGTACTGTAGCGACTGCTGCTAGGTTTTTGTTCGATCATGTGGTAATCCAGTTTGGATATCCAAAAATACTAGTGAGCGACCAAGGTATGCACTTTGTTAATAGAGTGATTGAGAAAATAAATGAAGAATTTCAAATCTAGCACAGGAAGACAACACCATGACATCCGCAGGAAAATGGAACTGTAGAATATTTTAATAATATTTTGGAAGACGCACTTACCAAGATTTTCAATTTGATTCGTGATGACTGGGATCACAAAATACCAACATCATTATGGGCTTATCACATGACATGTAAGAAAATTATGGGACATAATCCATTTCTATTATTTTATGAAAAAGAGGTTATTATTCCTATCGAGTATATTGTGCATAGATTAATAATAGTTGAAAGTATTGAGATGACATATGTGGGTGAAATTGAAGAAAGATTGTCTTAGTTACTACAGTTGGAGGAAGATCGCTTCATTGCAAGGTTATCATCAACAAGTCAAGAAGGAAATAAAAAAGGCATGGCATGATCAACATATTAAGTTCAAGCAATTCCATCCTGGTGACTTTGTTCTTCTTTACGATAGTAAGTTTTTAAAAACTTACTAGCCATTCCAAGCCCTTACTAGCCTCATTTTTCCAAGCCCTTCACTATTGAGAGTGATGCTTGTGAAAATGGGATTCGTGTTGTTCTCCTTCAAGATGAACATCCCATTGTGTTCACCAACAAATCCATTTCTAGTAAGAATTTATCTGCCTCTACATATGAGAGGGAAATGATGGCTATTTTTCATGCATTATAAAAGTGGCATCCATACCTATTAGGGAATCATTTCTACATTAAGACTGATCACCAAAGTTTGAAATATTTCCTGGAATAATGGGTTTCATCCCCAACACAATAGATATGGGTTAGAAAAATCATGGGTTATGACTATGAGATCACTTACAAGAAGGGTAAGTACAATCTTGTGGTAGATTCTCTTTCTTGCACATTTGATGACCATGTTTCTCTTTCATCTATTTCTATGGCTATTCCAAATTGGTTGCAATTTGTTCATCAAGGCTATGTCAATGACTCTTCATTATTTGAAATCATCCAATGGTTGGCCAATAACCCTTATGATGTACCACATTACTCTTGGGATGGTGCTTCTTTGAGATACAAGGGTTTTCTGGTGCTTCTCTGATATAGTTCCTCCAAAACTCTACTTTGGAGGAACTACCCAATATTTAAAGATGAACATACCATTGCATTCACAAACAAATCCATTTCTGGTAATAATTTAGCCGCCTCTACATATGAGAAAGAAATTATGGCTATTTTGCATGAAGTATAGAAGTGGCAGCCATACATATTAGGGAATCATTTTTGCATTAAAACCAATCACAAGAGTCTGAAATATTTCCTGGTGTTGTTCTCCTTCAAGATGGGAGAAACCTCCTACAATAAAAAATGAAAATGCATGATATAACAGAAATAAAATAGCACGGAAGGAATTTATTGATTGCAGGGCACTTTGAGGGGGAAACCTCCTTTGAGAAATCTCGATACAAATAACTCATGGAGTCCTTCATTGGCCTCAGCACATAATTATATACTAAGTCTAATGTAACAACTATTACTCCCCATGAATGAGGGATAATACAATATAATAATGGGATGAATTACAAAGCATGTGCGTCCAACAACAATATACTAAAAAAGTAAAGAGAAGGGTTGACATGGGTTCCTAACATCCCCTCACTCTTAAAAATTATTTTTACTCAAAGCTTTAGATGTGTAAATTGTTGTTGAATCTAAAGGAGTGGTTCTCATGTAGCATCCTCAGGTTGCATGTCGTGCCACTAAATTAATACTTGTGTGATGGATCGAGAGAGAAGTTGATGAGTGTGCATATTGAGGATGGAATCTGGCTCCAAAATGATGGATCCTTCATTATCTAGTTCTACTAAAACAGTTTGTGCTCTGGTGTTGGTGCCAATAACGTTATTAAGACAAGAGACATAAAATACTAGGTGAACGTGAGAATAAGGAGGAAATTTCAATCTATAAGAAACATACCCAATATTATGAAGCACCTTATATGGCCCATAGAACTTTGGAGCCATCTTATGATTCCCTTTATGTTTCATGGAGGATTTCCTATAAGGATGTAAACGAATAAAAACCATATCATCGACTTGAAAAGTGTGCTCAGAATGGTGTTGATCAGCTTGTTGTTTCATTTGGTTTCTTTCCATGTGAATATTTTCCTACAAAATGTGAAGAATATGATCTTGATTTTGGAGAACCATGTCAACTTCCAGAACTGGTAAACTGCTCGGGTGTATGGAAGGAGCATTGGTGGTGACTAACAGTAGACTACTTCATATGGAATCATTTTAGATGCAGTGTGGTAGGAGGTATTGTACCACCATTCAGCAAGAGGGATCCACTTTTCCCACTGATATTGTTTTTCAGAGGTGAAGCAACAAAGATAAGTTTCTAAACATGTGTTGATAACTTCAGTCTGACCATTTATTGGTGGGTAATACCCTAAACTCATCTTCAATTTAGTGCCAGTGTGGAGAAATAGTTCTGTCCAAAAATGACTTGTGAAAGTTGTATTGCGATCTAAGACAATGGAGGAAGGGATTCCATGGAGACAAAACATTTGGTCCATGAAAATTTGTTTGAGTGAGGAGACGATATACGGATGGCTGAGGGAACAAAAATTACTATATTTGGAGTTGTCATCAACCAAAACCAATATCATTGTCTTCCATCCATATTTACGGAGCCCTTCAATGAAATCCATCGAAATATCTATCCAAATCCATGTTGGGATGGGAAAGGGTTCAAGCAATCCTAGAAGGAGTGCGTTAACAATAAAATTAACACCCTTGATAGTGTTGGTATGAAAACATATTTCTACTTCACCCGCAACATGAAGATCATAGTCTTTTGAAGAACTGAGAGTTTCAATCTCTCACTTAACCACTTCTTCTACATAGGAAGAAATGTTTGAAGACAATGTGGCTCTAAAGAGGCCAAGTCCGTGACCACTTAAGGTCCAAAACCCAATTCCTCTAACTCACATAGTGGAAAACTGCCTAACATGGGCATTAATTGTCCTAGAAATACTGAAAGTCAAGATGAAATGCCTAAAAACAAGGAAGTGGGTTCTTTCAAGGAAATAATCAAAACCTTCAAAAATCCTAATCTCTCATTCATAATTAAGAGATGGGATGCTCAAAGCCCAATCCTATAAATGGAAGGCATATGAGGTGAATTAGGGAGGATAAGAGTGAAAAGCAAAGGAATGCTACAGGAATTGGAGGATAGATAGAGTCTTTTTCACATCATAGTTTCTTTGGTGATCATTGGCATTGATGGAAAAGGATAGTTTAGAGCAATGGAGAAAGGGATTCACCTATTATTGGGTTTTAATCATTTTCTCCCATTTTCATATGATGCAATTTGATTTTCCCCTAAATGTTGTGTTTGAACCTATGCATTTTTGTGTGTTCTTTGTCAATATTTGGTAGATAGATTTCAATATTTTTTAAAGTTTTCAAAGTCTAGAGCTAAGGAACTAGCTAGAAGACTTCTAATGGAGGCCTAAAGGCTAAGGAGGCTATAGAAAAAGGATTGTCCACAAAAATCACACTTCAAGGGGTAATCTCCTTCCTTCCCTCCCTATCTCTTCTTTGAAAAAGTTTAGAAATATCAGGAAGATTTCATTTATTGCATGTATTTCTGTCAGGAGGATTCACCCTCCCTGTAGTTAAGGAGAGATAGGTTGTAGACATGTCCCTATGATCAAATATACCAACAAAATGGAGACCATACCAGGGAGCTAAGTGGACCTTCTCTTGAAACAAGTTTTCTTGAGAGTTTCCCCTTGTTTGGGTGATTTTTACCTTTCAAATCTGTTGATGCATGCATTATCTTATTCTTAAAAGGTTCTAATTCAGTCCTAGAGGTCAAAACCAGCCTAGATCTACATTTTCATAGTTAAAATGCTTAAAAATTTTGAGGTTTTTGTCACGAGATCTCTTTTTCTTGATATATGTGGGTTACAGTGGTAACAGAAGTGTATACATGCGGGGTTTCTCTGAAAATTCATGTATATACTTTGGTTTTCTCTAAACAGACTTGTATGGAACAAATTCATGTTTAGGGCATAAAATCCTCAATTCTTGTCTGTTTTGAGTGATTTGTTTTGTTGTGGAAAGATTAGACAACCCTCTATTTGATTTTAAATTCTAATTTCATCCATTTTGGTTAAATATCTGAGTAGTTTTTGAATAATTTTGAAGTTTTGTGTGCATGTAGTTGGAATTTTAAAAATTCATGGTTCTTGATTTTTGATGGTCAGATTTGCAATTTTTGGGTCATTTTGGTTGGTTTTTGTTGTTGTAGATGTCTTAGGAATATTCTAACAGATATTTTAGACAGTATTCCTATGGCTTGGGGTACCAAAATAGACAGTATCCCGATGTATGTGGTTTTAGTGGTCAAACCCGTGTATGTACGCGCTTATATGTTTAAAAGTCACGCATAGCATTTTTCATATGTTTTTAGGGATGATCAAGGAAACATCAAAGGACAAAAAGTGGTCCATAGGGTCTAAGGAGTCTACAATGGGACAGGGGAAGGCCATACAAAGTGTGATTCACCTAGAGAAATTCCTATGGCTTGGGGTACCACAACAGACAACTTGACTCCAGAAATCAATATTTTCCAATATGCAATAGAAATAAAATGTCTAACACTAAAGGATCAGACCTCGTACCTTATTCCGGACGATTGAAGTAGATCCCCGTTGAGCTTTCTATTCTTCATCTTGAATTGATCTGTTACTTCCTCAATAACAAGTAAACAATACAAGCATTCTATATATCATGGTGTTAGATCTATTCTAGCATATATAATCAATAATGTATAAGCATTTGACATAATCCAATGGAGAACATATTCATTCAAACACACATTATTGGACAGGAAAAGATATTTCTATTAATATAAATCAGAGATTACAACATACAACCTCTGACGGTACGTCTTTGAACCGGAGAAACTGAATCCCCCACTTGGGCCTCCACCACTTCAATCCTCCATCTCTCGATAGCAAGCTCACAAGGAAAAGGAAATCTTGGGAACAACACAAAAGTGCTCCAAGGGACAAAGGGATGCAGACTCAAGCATAAGTTCCGGAAACAATGGACTATAGTTTCGTTGCTCTCAATTCTCTATTATGCCTTCAATGTACCAAGGGGTTCCTTATATATCTTTTCAAATGGGTAATGAAAGGTCGAATCCAAGCGATCTCAAGGAATAGGGAAGGCCAAGAGTCAAATGAGTCAGATCCATGTCAAGGAAAACTCCAAAAGGATTTGGATTATGCACACATCCTGATGTACGTGGTTTTAGTGGTCAAACCTGCGTATGTACGCACTTATAGGTTTAAAATTCGCGTATAGCATTTTTCATATGTTTTTAGGGATGATCAAGGAAACATCAAAGGACAAAAAGTGGTCCATAGGGTCTAAGGAGTCTGCAGCGGGACAGGGGAAGGCCATACAAAGTGTGATTCACCTAGAGTGGTGAAATCCACTATAACAGATGCCCCCTAATGTGTGAGGTCAGAGGGGTCATACGATGGCCGAAATACATTATAAGTCCATCCCAGAAGTGGAGTGATGAAGGATCCCAAATGGAAGACCAGCCACCCAATCGACATAGTACAATAATACAACTCTACATATAACTGCAAATACAAATAGCAGTCCAGGATACATAAGAGTACAATGGCCATGAATAGGCATGATACATGATATCACATATGTGGTAATTTCCACGTACAATATACATAGATCAAAATCTCCATGATGAAGATATGCAAAGGACCATGATCTCCAAAATGGCTGAAGATATATAATAGATCAAGATCTCCATAGTGGCTGGAAATATCTGACATATACTGGAATCAAGTCACGAGAGCTGAAATCTCATGAACACTGGCACGATTAAGGAGGTAGCATATAAGAGATGCCACCAATCTGGAACGTCTTCTACACAAACTGCTATGAGTACATGTCCTACTATGCGAATAGAGGTGTCGAGGTCAAACATAGTAGTCGATCATCTAATTACTGGTCATTAATGTATACCGTTAACAGACGCGAGATCACCCACCAATAATGAAAATGGGAATCAAGGTACTAGAGTGAAAACTAACAAGTGTGAATAAATGTGTTGAGGTTGAACACTTGAAAGGATCCATTGATCAGGGGACATTGATGTATTCCCAAGAAACTGTCGATGGCGAGAAAACCTGCCACTAATGACTGCAAGTCTCAAGGCACTCAAAATGACTATAGAATCCAATCCCAGAATAAATGATCTGAATTCGATGGGATGAAATCCACTGGAAGGAGGGAATTAAGGCATCCCCCATAATCCAACACGAGGTACTCAGAAAAGTTGTATAATGTGGAAGGACTCGTTCATAAAGTGCACGAACCAGTAACTGTACCGGGAATGGCCGACATGCAAAGTCAAGATAACTGAGGAATGGCTGACTCAGGTTTCAACTTCCTTCGAACAAGAGAATAACGGCGTATGGTGACTGAATGAAGGTAGCATAGACTTGATATACAAATTGGGACATCTCTATGACATAGGAGGCATCAACAGAGGCTCCATAGGGACTGGAAGCTTAACCAATTGGTGGAGATAAACTCAGATAAACGAGTACAGCTCCTAAAGTCAAACTATAACCCAACCAATGGATGTGATATACAGTTCTCTGTTTGAAGGCAACATGACTCGATAGCTGCCAAAGATAACATCTTTCCTTGTCCCGCTTTTTATTTTTTTTATTTTTTTGGACTTTTTCAGTTATTTGAAAAGCTTGAAAAAAGAATAAACTAGCTTTATAGTTACAAACTAGGAGGAGACGAGTTTCATAAGGGCAAACAAACTAGTTCCAAGCAGTGGAACATACCTATGCTCAATGCAAGGATACATGTGGAGGATATAGACACTCGGGGGAAAATCCCCTCCTAGTAAAAAGGGAATCAAGCTGCAAAGGATATAAAAGTGGCTATGCATGGCTAGACATGAGACAAGCTCGGGCTATATGGATGAAACGCAATGTAAGGGGAGCCGGCATAAAGCTCAATAAGGTAGGAAAATCTCATGATAATGCGTTCACAACTTGACATGAGGGATTCCTAAGGGAAACAGGCCAGCATAAGATCAAGAGGAGTATGAGGCTCTCGCGAAATGTCATGGCAGTACTATACAACGGACTTCCACACCCTAAAGGAGAAACCATCGGCATGGGCACCAAATGCAAATATGGCACTAACTAGGGTACCCATGTAAGGTGAAGCTCTACCACTCGTATCATGCCACTTCTAAAGCAGCAAGAAGGTTCCGTGACATAATAGAGTGGGTTCTTACCTAAGGTCATGGTGATATGGTCACAAGGTCATGCAAATGCAAACGGTGGTGAAACCTAACCTATATGCCAGTTTAGTCATGATACCTGAGATCGCAATGAATGGGTCAATCCAACGGCTGAAAGGACACTGAAAAAGGTCTTCTACAACACCAATTATGTCAAAAACAGTCCAAAATGGTTAGAAAATGTCGAAACTATAGGAAAGGGGGTAAAAAATTTCAAATATTTGAAAATTTTTCTATAAATAGTAAAAAATATAAATCATTTGAAACTTTTACCCATTTGAGCTCTGACTTTCAACTACAAATTCCAGGAGATCCAGCCGGTGGAATTCACAACCATTTCTTCCAAGTATTTACTCATGCTCTCCTCTTGCATTTTGACATAATTTTTATAGATTTTCATGGTCATTTTTTAGGCCATCCCAAAATGAGCGCTACGGACCACGCGGAAATCAAGGCTTTTTCCATGTATAGGGATGGATATACACGAAAAAGGACCTCAAACCTGCATACATACGCGACTATTTTCAAAACAGTCGCGTATGAGGCCGCGCATATGATTTTCAACTAAACTAATGGGAAAATTTTCAATTTCTTTTGCAGGATGGTGCTAGAGTGGAGAGAGCGTGAGCATGGTGAAGTAGAGGAAGTAGTAAGGGCCGACTTAATGTCTCAACAAGCTCTTCGTGCATGTGGACTCTACAAGTTTTGGTGTCTTGGTGGTTTGAGGGCCAAACCAAGACTGCTACAGATGCTGGTAGACTATTGGGATCCAGACTCGGAGTCCTTTCATATTGATGGGATGTCCCTCCCTATAGAGGTGGAGGACATATACTTGATCACAGGTCTTTCTAGACGAGGGGAGGTGGTGAACCTTCGTTCTCGAGGTGGGCCAGGAGGTGGCTTGACTATCGATGAGTAAATTGTAGTGTACTACTATCCAGACACCGAGAAGGTGGGGAGTCAGGTCCCTACCAATGCTATACAGGTGCTGGGCCTAAAGGCCATACTATTGAAAATGGGCAAGATAGTCGGCTTAGCATCACTCCACCAGGCCTCACGGCCTCTGATGTTCTATGCAGTGGAGTGCATGAGACCCACAATCTATGACTGGAGTACTACACTATTGAGCAACATGAAACACCAGCTCAGTGAGTGTAAGGAAAGCAGGGTACGAAACTTTGGGTTCAGCAATATCTTGAGCACGTTTTTCTTCGAGCATGTTCCAGGATTGAGCCCTAGAGTGGATGTTCCTCTCCATGGGGTTCGAGATCCATCCCAACGGCGTTGGGAAAATGTGATGCGCAGACTGGGGGGTGGTAGGGTGGCCAACCCATATCCAGCTGACTTCTTTCCATGGTGGCGACGACAGATAATTGCCGTTGATGACTACCCCTATGCAGGGATAGATTTCTGGGGGGATCTGGACATGCCATTGCCACCAGGATCGGCATATGGAAATATAGGTAACGAATATCGACCCTCACTCTTTTTTAAATTTTTTGAGTTATTTAAAAAAAAATTGTATTTTCTTGATTTTATGGAAGCAAAAAGACATCTTTTTGCGTGACAACACATAGTGACATCTACCATTTGTGTGCAGATGTGGAACCACGGCGGCTAGAGGGCTTCCCTCATCATAGACAGAGGGGAAGAGGAGATGACATCACAGGTGTGGATGCGGAGCAAATGCTCCAGAGCATTCATACCAACTTTGTGAGACTGACTCATAGAGTTCCCATGGCTCAAGTCGAGGACTTGCATGAGGCCATGCAGCGGGATGTGGTGGGTGTACCACGCACATGGGTGTGTTTATTTCGATGGCTATCTAGAGCCGTAGTGACGTTCCATGATCACAACCCTCCTCGTCCTCCAAAAAATTAGACACCTGGGAGTGTATACATTTTGTACGACCGTGTACTATATGATGGTGGCTTAAAATCCCCAATTTTGTATCATGACACTATGTATTATCACATTTTTTTATGTATAAAAAGTTTTATGGTGATCAATTTATTTATTTACATGTGTAAAAATTGTGTTTGTGATTAATTTATTATGAATGAAACAAATGCCAATCTAACACGTAGTTAGCATATGAGTCAGCAACTTCATTATTATTTCTTGGAATGTGTATATATGTTATATTGTCAAATTGTCATTCTAACAATATCACACGTAAGAATCTTCTCAATAACGTCGGATTTCTAACATGGTACAAACCATTGAGCTGTGACATTACTAACTCCGAATCAAGACATACCTCAAGAGATAGAACGCCATGTAGAATGGCATCCCGTAGAAGCTCAATAACGGTGCTATATTCAGCAACATTGTTGGAAGATGGCCGTAGACATACACCTCCTGAAGATAGTACCTGACCCATAGGAGTATAAATCACCCAAGCAGCAAAGGCTGAGTGTTGAGTGTGACGGATTTCACCATCCACGAATCCTATGTAGATGGAAGATTCCATTGACATCTGCCAAAAGAAACGAAAACTAATCACAAACCCAATCACGATAAGAAAAATACCTAACTATGCAAAGCTGTACAATAATATACAACAAGCAGCCTTGGCTAAAGATTATGCATAGTATTTTTTGAGATAGAGCCCATTTCTAGGCTCCACCAAAGTTGTTCCTTCGTAATCCACTAACTCATAGGCACCCTTCTCTAAGACACGCTTGACCACGTAAGGACCACGCCACATAGGATTAAATTTCCCTACCCCCAAGGGTTCTTTCAGTTGATCCCATAAAAGCACCAAGTCTCCTTCACTAAACACTCTTGGACGGACAGATTTATCATACTCGACCTTAACGCGATGCTTATTAACCTCTAGAGCCACCAAGGCATCCCGACGCTGCTCATCGAGTTGCTCAAGGTGAACCAAACGCTCCTCCAAGGGTGAAGTGTCTGGTAAGAGTTCCACAGCTAGCTTCAACGAAGGAATTTCGCATTCAACCGACAATATTGACTCCACTCCATGCACAAGCTGATATGGAAGAAAACCAATGGCAGTCTTAACCGCGGTTCGATATGCCCACAAAGCAGGATATAACAAAATGTGCCAATTGTTCTTGCTTTGTGCGATGGTTCATTGGAGAATGGATTTGAGTGATTTATTCATTGCCTCTACCTGTCCATTCGCTTGGCGGTAGTAAGAAGAGGAGTGATCTTTCTTATACCCTAACTTCGATGCCAACTCTTCCATCATACGGTTCTGAAAGTGCGAGCCATGGTCAGTGACAAGATCTTTCGGAATCCTGAACCGAGTAATAATTTGGTTGAATACAAAGTGAGCGGCTATCTCACTATCGGATTTTACTGTAGGCATAGCCTCAGCCCATTTCGTGAAATAATCAACAGCCACTATAATGTGATGGTGCCCCCCAGCCGAAGCTGGGTTGCAATCCATAAAATTGATCCCCCACTTAGTGAAGGGACCAGCAGTGATAATGGGATGTAACGGGGCAGGTTTTGAGTGCATATTACGTGTGAACACCTAGCAAGGGTGGCACCTCTTGACCGCATCAACACAATCCTTAAAGATCGACGGACAGAAATAACCCGCTCTCAAAATCTTTTGAGCTGTAGAAAGCCCAGATAAATGACCACCACACGCCCCTCCTTGGCAATCATTCATCACAACCTCAGCCTCATCATGAGTTAAACAATGTCGTAAAATGGAATCTACCCCGCGGCGATACAAAGTATTTTCCACTATGAGGTAGTTCTTAGAGACGTGACGTAATCGTCGTTGTTTATCTCGCGAGAGGTGAGTAGGGGTCTTCAGTGTTTGTAAAGATATTATGATATCCCCGTACCATGGGTCTAATGTAGAGATTAAGAATATGTGTTCATCGACAAACGTATCTTCACACACCAACTCCTCGGCCTCACTCGAAAAATCTGAAATGAGTTCTGCAAATACTAAAGACTTCTTCAATTTTGCTTAAACAAAATCGAGATCAAATTCTTGCAGAATGACAATCCATTTATTATACTTTCCCCCAATCATCCTTCGGGTGAGGATGAATTGAAATGGATTGACATGGGCCACAACCAAGGTCTGGCAAAGGAGAATATAATGTCTCAAACGCTGAACCGCATGTATGGTAGCTAAAGCAAGCTTCTCGACATGAGAATAATGAATCTCTGCATCAATAAGATATATTGACATTATTATTTTTTTAAACCCCCCTTTATGAATGAACATGATAAGATATTGCTCAACAAGGTGAATCCCTTGTGCTTAAAAAGTTAGAGACATCCTACTTTCTGATTCTCAAGATCGCACTAAGGAAAAAAAAGAGAATACTTATTGGAAGCTAAAGCTAACATGTTTTATTTGTTTTTCCTACCTACTCTACACTAATTAAAAATTAGAATCATTTATGTGTAATCAAATTTATAGTGTAACCATACATGCAACAATAAAACAAATATATTCATTTTTAATTATGCAAATGAAAAATTATAATATATAGGAATGTGTGAAATTAGTTGTTGAAACTATGAATAAATGAAATTAATACAAAAATAGTGATCTAACCTTGTACTCACTTGAAACTATCTTTCAATAAGGATTTTGCATGCTTGATTCCCTTCCTCATGTAAATTGCACTGCGTCTCTTCGTCGTCCTCTTAGATTTAAAGATCTATTGATTTCTCCTCATGAGATACATGTGTCTCATTGACTATTGATTCTTCTTTCACTTCTAGAGAGATGGATAAGTTTTTTACTTCTATCAAAATGTGTTCCCTCAGAGAAGAAGAAATCCTAGCTGCTGCTAGGATTTGAGAAAGTTTTTCCGCACTTATGTGCATCATTAAACTTATCTTGTTGGTATTCTTGTACTTCCATATAGATCAAATAAAAAAACATCAAAACAAATTGAAATATAAATCTAAAACTATACGAATAAAACTAATGGCAAAAACAAAATCACTCTTTGCATAAATGAATTTAACACATTGCAAAGAAAAAAACAACAACCTAGAAATCAAGTGTTATGGGTGAACATTGGTACGAAATCAAAACTAGTGCATAATTAAAGCAATCCAAACTTACAACTACAAAAATGTAAATGAAAAATAATAATAGATAAAGGATCACTTGCGTAAAAAACAAATTTACATAAAAGAATTACTCTTTATTGCAGGAAAAGTAAACAATTTGCAGAAAAATAAAAACTCTTACATGATAAGTAAATCACGCTTGTGAATAGGAAACATATTTACTTGCAAAGGGAACATCAAGGATTTGGGGTGACCCACCAAAGTGGATGTGTCGGGTTGTTACACTATGAAAATTTCATAGTGAATTCGTCCTTGTGTCTTATCGTTTCCCCTCCCCCTTGTTGTGTAATATAAAAACAGCATATCTACCTATCTAAGCCCTGTTCCCCTTTTCGACCCCAAAATGTTTGTGAAAATAATTAATCGATTAATAAACTATCCAACAATTTAAATTGTCAACCCAAGGAGAGCGTAAAATTGTGAGGTACAGGGAAAATATATGTAGGGTTAGAGTAACACTAACTTAATCTAATATTCCATGCAACTGAAATTGAAAACACATGTGACTCAAATCGAAGAAAACATGCGACTAATTTAATCTAAGAAAACACATGCAGTTAAAATTGAAAACACATGTGACTAACTTAATCTAAGAAAACACACGCGACTGAAACTGAACCTAGTTTATGAAAGCATGAAATGGCATGAAAAAATCTAATCTATGAAAGCATGAAATTGCGTAAAATAAATTTAACTAAGAAAGCATAAAATTGCATGAAATAAACTAATCCAAAACAATCAACGTTTGACATGTGGGCTCACATAAAATCAGCACCAATAAATAAATCAAAATCAATATGGATAAATGAAAATATGTATTCTAAAACATCAAATCCATTACAAAATGATCAAATCCACAACTAACTCTCAAAAAGATAAACTATTTCTCTATTTCTCTATTTCTAGAGAGGCCTCCACTACTCCCAAATGAAGAGATAGCATTCTTATTTATACATGAGTTGCTTTGAAAAGAGGGTAAATGTAGATCCACTTTTATGTCAACCTATTTTCCATAATTACAAAATATTTATCCCTTCAAATCCTCACAAATCCTCTCATGATATTCCTCTTTGGAATTATCTTAAATAATTATCTCCAAATCTTGAAAAGGTGGAGGATATATTTGAGAAGCTTTTGAATAATCCTTTGGTTGAAAATATTCAAATATTCCTACACCTCACAAAGCTCACACAACTTTGAGATATAAATGAAAACATGTTAATTTTCTAATTATTAATCATAAATTCTCTTAAAATACTTAAAAATAAATAAATTGAAAAATAACAAGGTAACCCATATTTATTTATGAAAATGGTATAAGGATGTTTAATGGAGTGATGAATAGGGATGAATGTGAGGAATGGTGAAGGGAAAATAGGATGAAAATGCGACACTTGGGTGAGCAAACAATTTTACCTACTAAACTGCGTCTCGTGACAAGTAAATGCATTAAGACGTGTTGAAATTGGAGCATCGATAAGCATTTTATTTTTTTTTAGCAATAACAGTTTTCAATGCTCCTTAATAGATAAGCATCAGTGAAATTATAAGATTTGTGCACATCAAAGAACTTAATGTGCAAATATTATATTATTTTCTTATTGAACAAAAAAATTGTCTAACTTGAATCGATGAGTTTTTATAAGGCACACTATAACCTCGTGTGTCTTATAAAGCACCAAAGTGTCGATATGCATTTATTTTTTAAAACAAGACTATATTTTATTAGTTTAGAATAATAATGGTTATTGGTGCATTATATAGAAGCACATTGGTGCGTCTTCGGTCTTATGGAGCATATATATGCAGTTAATTTATTTAAATAAATGAAATACTTTATTATTTTATTATAATAAGGATTAGCGGTGCTTGTTTAATTTTTGCATTGGTGTGTTATGATTCATATTGGACCAGTGTAGTTCTTTTTCTTTTTAAATTTTTTATTTTAATTAAAAGGTTTATTTTGTCCTGACTAGTGGGTATTTACAATGCACTTTGTTTCTATGTATTTGTTGGAGAAAACTAGAACGCATCTTTTTTTAATTATAAATTATAATTTTGTATTTTAAAAGCATAAATGAATTCGATGTATTTAACTAATTACATACAAGTTCATTTCTATAGAAGTGCATCAATGCATTTTAATTATTTTAAGTGCGCCATTGTGAAAACCTCCCTAATAACCTCTAACTACCCTCCTCTACTGCCAACCTTCGCTATAAATAGAGAAGCACAATTTTAGGGGGTAAGTTCCACAAAAACCTCCACTACAAGGTGTTGTACTTCTAGTGTTGATTAGGGAAACACCATATTTATTAGAATATGTTTAGAGGTCAAGTAAGAGTATACTTAAGGATATCATGGCATAGTGTGGATATTATCGATGGTATCAAGTTTTCAGTTGATAGAACACTAATGTTTAAGGTAGGATTTATCAAAAGACAAGTATTGAAACATAATTTCTCAACAATATTAATATTTTCTAGAAAAAAATTATAAAATAATAAACTTGAAGGATGATTAATATAGAAAAAACCTCTAAAGACAACTAAAAAAATAAGGGGACTAATTAAGCCCATAGCACTAACTAAGGTGCCAAACCCTCTCTCCAAGATTATGATGTATATATTCAAGCTCAACTCTCCTTATTTATAGATAGTCAATTTAAAATTCCTTACGAGAATGAAGAGACATCATGAATAAATATTTTAGACCTAGAGAGAATTAACATTTCCATCCTATGCAAAAAAAAATAATTCCAATATAACCTCCATTAACAGTGGACCCATTAGCTATATGGAAAGAAATTATAAACAAAAATGAGGAAAAAAAAAGGGGAATCGTACATTTTCTTCCATGCGAATCAATTCAAAAATGAAAGTATGACACGTATATTTAACTATAGTAAAAATAATTGTGTCATAAAATTAATTTAGATATTGTAAAAATACTTGTGCCGTACACTTAGATCGATGAAACAACATCTAATTGTAAGCGTTATCTTAGGCTTACAAAAAATGAATTTATATATTTACATATTTTTCACGAGAAAAATAAATTACTGCACAAGATCCTTCCAGATAAAACACATCTTGCCAAAAGTTTTCCAACTAGAACAAATAGGGTCCATCTAGGGTGTTTGAGTATTGACAACAACATTCCATATGGGAAAGGATGGAATGGGCATGATCATATGGGATTAACACCCTATTCATCAACATTGAATAAGAAATATATTACAACAGGGTTGAATGGTATTAATCCCTTTAATACTTAAAGCCCTTGGTTTTGTCCCACTTGTCCTTCGAGCTATAGAAATGATATTTTTTCACAAACTTAACTTGTCTCTCCATCAACAAGCGCAAATATGGGGAAGTAGGAATACATCAATATATCTAAAAAGGTTCTCCACTCAGCCCAATCCTATATGTATTGGTTGTGGAGGTGCTTGTTTAGTTTCAAGGCTAGAAGGTAATTAAATAATTAATTAAATAAATCCCCTCATGGATCCAAGATTATGTCAATGGACAGTTTTTTAACTCTTTCTCTATTTTTTAGGACCATTTTTAGGACAAAATCATGGAATTGTGGGACATTTTTTTCTTAGCCTCCATTTCCAATATTTAGTGGAACAAAATTTTATGTTATAGGAAAAGTCAATATCTGACCCCAAACTAGCTAGCCAACCATAACTATGCCTAGATCCATCTCGGTTAGGTTTTTAAATTTATAGGTAATCCATTTTCCTTCTAGGCCTCACCCAAAGTGCTTTTTGAAGTTATCATGCAAAGGATGGAAGGACAATTGAGAGATGGTTTACTAGACCCTTATCCAACAAAATTCCTAATTTGCACCAATATTTCAATGATCTCACATGTGTATTACTCTTATTTTTGTGTCCCCTCGTGTCTAGCTTACCATTGCTTGGAAAAATCCTTTTGAAACTTACCATGGGTTAATTCTAGTTTGGGTAAATGATTTCAAAACTCAACTAGGAGTTTTGTTGTATGCCTAACTAAGGAGGCCTCAACATAATGAACATAGAGACTCACATAGGGTTTCTTTTTTCCAAATGGGTTTTGGCTGAAATCTTAGAAATTAAACTTGGAAGGTATTACTATGGCACAAATTCAGCTAAGGTCTCCCACTATGTAAAAAAGGTGGAAGGGGACATCATTCCATACCATAATGATGCCCTGATTAGGGTTAAAGTTGTTGAGACTTTTATGCTATAAAGCATCTTGAAATCCTAGGAAGCAATAAAACCATTCCTTTTGTAGAGCGAACATTCCCTTAAAAAAATCCTTTCATTAAATGATCGTAACCTATGGTGGTTTCATTTTATGTTGTTTAAAATAAAGACAATTGCTAATATGGTCTACTAATTAACTTGACAGATTTTTTGAATGGGAGAAATATTTTAACTAGTTAGATTATCTCATGTCTACCTTGGATAGAGATTTGACATAATTTGACTGGGCCATGCCAACAAGTTTGTGTTGGAAATACTTTAGGGGTTTACTTAGGATGAGAGGATGCTTAATTTGGGCCTACAAGAACTAAAATATTGGTGGAGAGACAATAAGTGGGGGCATGCCACCACCTTGACAAAATACAAGCCTATGTTTAGATACAAATGGCTCTACAACATATAATATTTTAGGGACAAATCTTAACCCATGGGCTAAATTTAGTGGTTTTAAATTTTTTAATGGGATGATATTTTATTAAACATCCATTAGGTTTGATTATCCCACATATTATTTATTTATTTTTAATCAATACAAGGTTAGACCCCATTGAATTTTGAAAGGGGAGCAAAGATAAAACAATTCCGCCCCTCTATAAATTGATTTAAGTCCTTGTTTGCCCACGAAAATCACTAGTAATCTCCCATTCACCCATTATTTCCAGAAATGGAAGTTGTTAGGGGCTCTTTCTCCCTCTATCGATCATGGAAATCAAAGTTAGAGTTACATTCGTTAAGATTTTATTCCATTGAATCTCGTTATTCAAGTTACTCAATGTCCACATGAGAATTGTAGCTTATATTTACTATCAGGTATTATAGCAACCCATTTACATCTAGGAGAGTTCAGAATTCCATCGCCTCATATCCAAAGTTTCCCCAAGAAACATGGGGATTGTAAATCACACAACCGATGATGCAATAGTAACGTTTATGTGGGTGTTTGGGCAATCATGCATGGGGATGAGAGTTCATTCATAGTCACATAAATGGGTGTAAGAAACCCAAATATCCTGCTAACATGCATAAAAAAAAAAAACTTTTGTATAAGGAATGGGCATGAATCTTCCTTTAATCATTCATCCTTATGCTTAATTGTTCCTACAACAGTTCTTTCTGCAATTAAAATTTTCCTAGGATTTATTCTTTCCGCCTTCCGCATTATGCCATTGCAGGTCACGGAAACCTCAATATTTTACGATTTCCTTTTTCTATTTTCTGTCTTTTGCCTTCCGTGGCAGGCTCCGGGTAGCGAAAAATCAAAATACGTATGAGTCAATTGTTCATTTTCCGCTTCTCTCCTTCTTCTTTCTGCAACGGACTTCGGGTAGTGGAAAACCCAAATTTCATTGTGGTCGATTGTTCATCTTCTGCTTTCCGCCTTCTACATTCCGCAGGTGGGCTCCAAGTAGCAGAAAATATGAAATATCTTACCTTTATCTTTTAATTTCCTGATTTCCACTTTCTGCCTTTTGCATTCCGTGGGCAGATTTTGGGGTGTGGAAAACACATTTTTACCTTGTCTCTTTTCTGCTTTTCCTCTTTCCACCTCCTTCATTCTGCCTTCCGCAAGCAAAGTCCGAGATGCAAGAACACACATTTTACTCTTTTCTTTTCTGCTTCTGCCTTCTGCGAATGGATCTCGGCATGCAAAAAAACAACATTTTTCCTTGTTCAAATTCTCTTTGCGTCTCCTTCCTTCCACCTCCCGTAAGCATATTCTGGGGTGTGGAAATGATTAAGTCAGATGCATTCTGACTCTGTAACTAGGATTCTAGCATCCATGAACTTAAGCAAAATTCATTGGAAACCAAAATCATATGCAAATGTAAAATGCAGGAAAGTATAACAATAGTAAACTCTACTTGAATCTTTACACTATTTTACTGTGTGCTTCCTTAAGGGGACTGTATCAAGATACAAATTACGGTTCATCAAAAAGAGTAGGTGCATTACACTTTCAGTGATCTATGCGCCCAAAGTAGTCATATCCACTCTTAACAGAGCAGGGTGTCACACCCTTAGTGCATTACATAACAAACGCAATCATAGCCATATGAGCATACACCAGGTCATGAGAAATGCTTTCTTCGACAAACCTACGGCTTCCTTTATCAGAGTCTACAACATTGAAACATACATTCATACATAGACAGACATGCCATGAGTTTATCAATCACGGGGATTCACAAAATATACACGTAACCCTATCTAAACAATAGTGCACCATCTGAGTTATCATATTACCTGTTACGGAGAGAAATTCATATGGCTTGGGGTACCACAACAGACAGCTTGACTCCAGAAATCAATCCTTTCCTATATGCAAGAGAAACCAAATGTCTAACACTAACTCCGGACGGTTGATGTAGATCGTCGTTGAGCTTTCCAACTCCAACTTGAATTGATAAATTGCTTCCTCAACATTCAATAAACAAGACAAGAATGCTATATATAATCGTGTTGGACCTACTCTAGCATATATAATCAATAACATATAAGCATTTGAAATCATCCATGGATCAAATATTCATTCAAATACACATTATTAGACAGGAAAAGATATTTCTATTAATATAAAACAAATATTACAATAGAGGCAACCTCTATCGGCACGTCTGCACGTCTGCGAATCAGAGAAACTCAGTCCCCGACTTGGGCCTCCATCTCTCGATAGCAAGCTCACAAGAAAAAGGAAAGCTTGGGAAGAACACAAAAGTGGTCCAAGGGACAAAGGGATGCAGACTCAAGTATAAGCTCCGTCAACAATGGACTATAGTTTTCTTACTCTCAATTCCTCATGCCTTCAATGTACTCAAAGGGTTCCTTATATAGCTCTTCAATGGGGTAATGAAAGGTCGAATCCGAGTGATCTCAAGGCATATGGAAGGCCAAGAGACAAGTGAGTCAGATCCACATCAAGGAAAACTCCAAAATAATTTATCCTTTTGCACACATCCCGATGTACATGGTTTTAGGCATCAAACCCACGTATATACGTGAGAAAGGGTTTAAAAGTCGCGTATGGAAATTTTTCCATGTTTTTAGGGATGATCTTGGAAACATCAAAAGTACAAAAATGGTTCATGGGGTCTAAGGAGTTTGCAGAGGGACAGGGAAGGCCATAAAAATGTGATTCACCATGTGTGGTAAAATCAGCGATAACAGATGCCCCCTAATGTGTGAGGTCAGAGGGGTCATACGATGGACGAAATACATTATAATTCCACCCCATAAGTGAAGTGATGAAGAACCCAGTGGAAGAACCAGCCATCCAATCAGCACTATACAATGATACAACTCTGCACATAACTACAAATAGATATAGCAGTCCCGGATACATAAGAGTACAATGGCCATGAATAGGCATGATACAATATAACATATGTGGTCATCGCCATGTACAATATAAAAAGATCAGAATCTCCGTGATGAAGATATACAAAGGATCATGATCTCCATGAAGACTGAAGATATATAATGGATCAAGATCTCCATAATGGCTGGAAATGTCTGACATATACTAGAATCAAGTCACGAGAGCTGAAATCTCATGAACACTGACACAATCAAGGAGGTAGCATATAAGAGATGACACCAATCTGGAAGGTATTCTACACAAACCGCTACGAGTACATGTCCTACTATGTGAATAGAGATGTCGAGGTCAAACATAGTAGTCCATCATCTAATTACCGGTCATTGATGTATACCGTTAACAGACGCGAGATCACCCACCGATAATGAAAATGGGAATAAAGGTACTAGAGTGCAAACTAACAAGTGTGAATAAATGTGTTGAGGTCAAACACTTGAGAGAATCAATCGATCAGGGGACATTGATGTATTCCCAAAAACTGTCGATGGCAAGAGAACCTGCCACTGATGACTGCAAGTCTCAAGGAACTCAAACATGACTCTAGATTCCTATCCCAGAATAAATGATCTGAAGTCGATGGGATGAAATCCGCTGGAAGGAGGGCATTAAGGCATCCCCCATCATCCAACACCAAGTACTCAGCAAAGCTGTATAATGTGGAAGGACTCGATCATAAGGTGCACGAACCAGTAACTATACCAGGAATGGCCAACATGCAAATTCAAGATAACTGAGGAATGGCCGACTCAAGTTTCAACTTCCTTCGAACAAGAGCATAAAGGCGAATGGTGACTGAATGTAGGTAGCATAGACTCGATATACAAAACTGGGACATCTCTGCGACATAGGAGGCATCGACAGAGACTCCATAGGGACTGAAAGCTTAACCAGTCAGTGGAGATAAACTCAGATAAATGAGTACAGCTCCTAAAGTCAAACTATTAACCCAACCAATGGATGTGATATACAGTGCTATGTTCAAAGGTGACATGACTCGACTGTTGCCAAAGATAACATCTTTTCTTGTTCGGATTTTTGGTTTTTTAAATTTTTTTTGGGACTTTTTCAAATATTTGAAAATCTTGAAAAAGAATAAATCACTTTAAATTTACAGACAAGGAGGAGACAAGTCTTAAATGGGCAAACAAACTATTTCCAAGCAGTGGAACACCTATGCTCAATGCAAGGACACATGTGTAGGATAGCAATACTCGGGGGAAAGTCCCCTCCCAGTAAAAACAGGGAATCAAGCTGCAAAGGATATATAAAATGGCTCTGTGTGGCTAGACATGAGACAAGCTCGGGCTATATGGCTGATACTCAAAGTCATCGAAGCCGGCATAAGGTTCAATGAGGCAATCAAATCTCATGATAATTCAATTAAAACTTGACATAAGGGAGTGCTGAAGAAACAGGCCAGAAAAAGATCAAGAGGAGTATGAGGCTCTTGTGAAATGTCATGACGATACTATACAATGGACTCCCACATCATAAAGGACAAACTGTCAGCATGGGCACCAAATGAAAACAAGGAACTAACTAGGGTACCCATGTAAGGTCAAGCTCTACCATTCACATCATGTCACCTCTGAAACAGCAAGAAAGTTTCGTGACAAGATAGAATGGGTTCGTTCCTAAGGTTATAATGAAATCGTAATAAGGTCATGCAAAATGAAAATGGAGGTGAGACCTAACCTATATTCTAGTTTAAACATCATACCTGAAATCGACACGAACGGATCAAAACAACGGTCGAAACGATGCTCAAAACAGTCTCCTATATCATTTATTAGTAAAAAAACGGTTCAAAAGGGTCAGAAACGGTCCAAAACTATAGAAAAGGGGATAAAAATTTGAAAAAATTTGAAAAATTTCTATAAATAGTAAAAAATTCAAAGCATTATATAACATTTGAAATTTTTACCCAATTGAGCTCAGAACTTCAAACGTGAATTTCGGGAGATCCAGCCGACGGAATCCGACACCGTTTTTTCCAGGTAAATTCCCATGCCCTGCTCTTTCATTTACATGTAAATTTTTCATTTTTCCATGGTCTAATTTGATTTCTAGGCCATCCTAAATTATGCACCTCAGCCCACGTGGAAATTGAGTATTTTTCCGCGTATAGGGCTAGATATATGCGGAAAATTTCCCCAAAGTCGCGTACATATGTGGTTGTTTAGCAAACAGTCGCGTATGCAGCCGCATTCAAGTTTTTCTAAGACATCTAATGACCCAAACTTGAAATAAATTTGTAGGATGGTTCTAGAATGGAGGGAACGAGAGCACAGGGATGTAGAAGAAGCAGTACGGGGTGATCGAATAGCCCAACAAGCTCTCCGTGAGTGCGGGCTCTACAATTTTTGGTGTCTTGGTGGCTTAAGGGCCAAACCAAGACTGTTGCAGATGCTAGTAGACTACTGGGATCCTAACTCAGAGTCATTCCAAATCGACGAGATGTCCCTCACCATAGAAGTGGAGGACATATACTTCATTACTAGATTGTCCCAACAGGGGGAATTGGTGAACCTACATTCTTGCGGGCCCGGAGGTGGCCTCACCATAGATGAGTAAATAGCAGTGTATTGTTATCCGGACATGGAGAAGGTCGGGATTTAGATCCCAACTAACTCCATACAGGTGCTAGGCCTAAAGGCCATACTACTGACACTCGGTAGGATAGCAGGGCTAGCCTCACTCCACCAGGCCTCATAGTCCCTGATGTTCTATGCATTGGAATGCATGAGACCCATAGTTTACGATTGGAGCACTGCGTTATTGAGCAACATGAACCACCAGCTCAGCGAGTGCAAGATGGGAAGGGTATGAATCTTTGGTTTCAACAGTATATTGAGCACGTTTTTCTTTGAGCGTGTTCCAGGATTGAGCCCTAGAGTTGATTTTCCTCTTCACGGGGTTCGAGATCCATCCCAACGACATTGGGCAGATGCGATGCATAGACTGAGTGGAGGCAAGGTTTCCAACCCCTATCCAGCTGATTTCTTTCCATGGTGGCCGCGGCAGATAGTTGTCATCGATGATTACCCCTATGCGAGGATAGATTTTCGAGGAGATCCCGACATGCCTCTATCACCAGGATCAGCATATGGTGACATTGGTAACGAATCCTAACCCTCTTTTTAAGTTTTTGAATTATTTAATTTTTTTGTTTTTTTTTATATATATAGACTCAAAAGAGATGTTTTTGTTTGACAACACATAGTGACATCCTATCATATGTATGCATATGTAGGACCACGGTGGCCTAAAGGCTTCCCTCATCATAGAAGGAGGGGAAGAGGAGATGGCATTATGGGTGTGGATGTGGAGCGGATGCTCCAAAGCATTCATACCAACTTCGTGTGGCTAACACATAGGGTACCCATGGCGCAGGTCGAGGACCTACCTGAGGCCATGCAGCGTCAGGTGGTGGGTGTGCCACGAGCATGGGTGCGGTTGTTTCGATGGCTATCTAGAGTCGTGGTGACATTCCATGATCAAAACCCCCCTCCTCCTCCCCAGGCTTAGATACCTAGGAGTGATACATTTTTTACTACCGTGTATTTATATTTTGGTGGCTCAGAAGCCCCATTTTTGTATTATGACACTTATGTATTATCACATTTTGGATGTTTAAAAAACTTTTATGATGATCGGTTTATTTATTTACATGTGTAAAAATGTATGTTTGTGATGAGCTTATTATCTATGAAACAAATTCCAATCTAACACATAGTTAGCATATGAGTCAGCAACTTGATTATAAATTCTTTGAACATGTATGTATGTTATGTTGTCAAATTGTCATTCTAACAATCTCACATGTAAGAATATTCGTAATAATGTTGGATCCCTAACATGATACAAGACATTAAGTTGTGACACTACTAACTTCGAATCAAGATGTACCTCAAGAGATAGAACACCATGTAAAATGGCATCCCGTAGAAGCTCGATAACGACACTATATTCAGCAACATTGTTTGAAGAGGGCCGTAAACATACGCCTCCTGATGACAATACCTGACCCGTAGGAGTATAAATCACCCAAGCAGCAGAGGCTGAGTGTTGAGTGTGGTGGCTAGCACCATCCGTGAATCCTATATAGATGGAAAACTCCATTAACATCTGCCATAAGAAACGAAAGCTAATCAACAAACCTGATCACCATAAGAAAAACCTAACTATGCAAAATAATGTAGAATAATATACAATAGTTAGCCTTGGCTAAGAATCATACATAGTAATTTTTATGATAGAGCCCATTTCTAGGCTCCGCCAAAGTTGTCCCTTCGTAATCTACTAACTCATATGAACCCTTCTCTAACACATGTTTAACAATGTAAGTACCATGCCACATGGGGTTAAATTTTCCTCCCCGCCAAGGGTTCTTTAGCTTAATCCCACAAAACGGCCAAATCTCCTTCACTAAACTTTCTTGGATGGACAGATTTATCATATTGGACCTTAACGCGATGCTTATTCACTTCTAGAGCCACTAAATCATCTCAGCGCTGCTCATCAAGCTGCTCTAAATGGACCAAATGTTCCTCCAATGGGGAAGTGTCTAGTAATATCTCTATGGCTAGCTTCAAAGAAGGGATTTTGCACTCAATCGGCAATATAGACTCTACTCCATGTACAAGCTGATATGGAGAAAAACTGGTGGTAGTCTTAATCGTGGTCCTATAAGCCCACAAAGCAGGATATAACATGATATGCCAATTGGTCTTGCTTTGTGTGATGGTTCATTGGAGAATGGACTTGAGTGATTTGTTCACTGCTTCAACCTATCCATTCACTTGAGGGTAATAAGAAGAAGAATTCTCCTGTTTATACCCTAACTTCGAGGACAACTCTTCCATCATCCGATTCTGAAAGTGCCTAGCATGGTCAATGGCAAGATCTTTCAGAATACCGAACCAAGTAATGATCTAGTTGAATATGAAATTTGCAGCTGTCTCACCGTTAGATTTAATCGTGGGCATAGCCTTAGCCCATTTCGTGAAATAGTCAACAGCCACGATAATATGATGATGCCCCCCAGTTGAAGCTAGGTTGCAATCCATGAAATCGATCCCCCACTTAGTGAAGGGACCAACGGTGATAATTGGATGTAATAGGGCAGGATGTGAGTGCATATTGTGTGCAAACACCTGGCAAGGGTGGCACTTCTTGACCGCATTAACACAATCTTTAAAGATCGGAGGCCAGAAATAACCCGCTCTCAAGATTTTTTGGGTTGTAGAAATACCAGATAAATTACCACCACATTCCCCTCTATGCAATCATTCAGCACAAGCTTAGCCTCCTCGTGAGTTAAACAACAATGTAAAATGGAATCTACCCCACGGCGGTATAATGTGTTATCCACTATGAGGTAATTCTTGGATACGTGACGTAATCGTTGTCGTTCATCCCATGAAAGGTGAGTAGGGACCTTCAATGTTTGTAAATATATGATAATATCCCCATACAATGGATCCAAAGTTGAGATCAAGAAAATGTGCTCATCGACAAACATATCTTCACAAACTTCCTCCTCCTCCTCACTTGGGAAATCAGATATAAGCTCCACAAAAATCAACAATTTCTTCAATTTTGCTGAAACAAACTCGAGATCGAATTCTTGTAATATGACAATCCACTTATTATACTTTCCCCCTATCATCCTTCTAGTGAGGATGAACTGAAATGTATTGACATGGGATACCACCAAGGTCTGGTGAAGGAGAATATAGTGTCTCAATCTTTGAACCATATGAACGGTAGCTAAGGCAAGTTTCTCCACATGGGAATAATAGATCTCCAAATCTATAAGGCTTCAGCTCAAATAATATATGACATGCTCCTGGAGCTCCTCATCCTCCTGAACCAAAACCATACCAATCGTCTCCATGGACGCAGCCACATAAAGTAAAAAGTCACGGCTATATTCAGGTGGACTAATCACTAGGGCCGATGCTAAGGCTCACTTAAGCACATCAAAGGACTCCTGGGCTTGCTCATCCCAGCAAAAGGTAGTGTCCTTCTTCAAAAGATGCATAAAGCCTCTAGTCAAATTGGCAAAGTTAACTATGAATCTCTGCAAGAAATTTGCCATGCCTTGCAAACATTGAAGATGTCTAATGTTTCTCGGGGGAGACAATTGAAGTATTGCCTCAACTTTCAAAGGGTCGACTCTTATATCCTCCTTGGAGACAATGAACCCTAATAAGTGACCAGAATTCACACAAAAGATGCATTTATGAGGATATAACCTGACCAAGTAATGGCAGCACCTTTCAAACACTAGTCTCAAATGGTAGGAATGATGCATCCTCTCACAAGAATGAGCAGCAAGGTCATCCAAAAAGACTTTAGTAATCGATTTGAGATCGTGGAATATCAAGTTCATAGCCTACTGAAAAGTGGCTCCGGCATTTTTAAGGCTGAAAGGCATTTTTCAATATGCAAAGGTACCCCAAGGACAAATAAAGGCAATCTTATGTTGGTCCTTAGGTTTGATTTGTATCTGATTGTATCCGGAAAATCCATCCATAAAGGAAAATACCTCGCTTCCTGCACACTCATCCAAAATTTAATCAATAAATGGTGTGGGAAAATTATCCTTAGGACATGCACGATTCAAGTCACAGAAATCACTGTATATATGGATCGTTCCCTGCTTCTTATCAACCAGAACGGGGTTTGAAACCCACTCTGTCAAGGGAATGGGATAGATAAAACCGACATTCAACAGCTTTTCTATCTCAGCCTTAATCACAGGTGCTTTTCTAGGATTCATTGCACGCAAGTGTTGTCAAACAGGCTTAGCATTAGGATAAGTTTTAATTTCATGCTCAACAATGTGAGGGTCGATACCTGGCATTTCCTCGTATGAAAAAGCAAATACATCACGAAATTCTTTGAACAACTCGGTATACTCTTGAATATCAGCATGGGAACAGTCTGCCCCAATATAGACATTCTCAATATTTCCAGGATCACGATAGATATTGATAGGAATGGTAGGGGATATATTCGCCATGCTTCCATCGGCCATCGGACCAGGAGAGCTTAATGGAACCACGAGACTACCAATTCTCTCACTAAGAATCTCCCTAAAGTCTTCACACTCCAAACGGTCAAGCTCAAGAAGAAAGTAAGATCTATGATTCAACTCTTCCCAAGGTGTCTCAACCCTAGACATAGCCTCAATAATAGCTTCATCTGATGGAAAAACACTATCAAGGCAGTCATGTGTGTGAGAAGACTCAACTGCCCATGCAGGAAGCACATATGGGTCCTCCTCCTCCGTCCATGAAGAGGAAGGACTAGGCTCTACAACACATTCAATATTGGCTTGATATGCTATTATAGTTGCAGGAAACGGCACGTCTATTCTGATGGGCTCACTCAGAGGACTCAATGTAGGAAGAATCCAAGGATCTTCCATATGAGTGGTGCGAAAAGACACTAACCGCAATGATGATGAAACCTCACCAGAAGTAGACCCGATCATAAGAACAGGTGCAGGACAACTAAATGATCCCATACGGGATGGGTACATTCCAACACCCACACTCCCAGTTGTCGGCTAAGAGTGTGCGACAATCAGGACAAAAGCTCCCGAAGATGCTATAACACACGGATTCTTGAATGACATTTGATCAATCGTAACTATCTTCACATTAAATGGAAATCATACAACTCGAAATAGAGAAGAAGCTTTGGCTTACATACTGTACATCCAATTCCAACCCAGTAAAATATTGTAGTCAAGGGGTGCATCAACCACCTCGACCTCGATCACGACGGTCTTCCCTCCCAAATGGACCTTAAGAGAAGGAAGAATGCCGTGCGGCCAAAACAATCTACCATCAAATGCATTCAACATGATAGCGGATTTAGACAACTCAGGGGAACCCAAACCCTTCCAACACACCAAAGACATCATGGAAGCAGCAGCGCCTTCGTCAACCACAGTGCGTTTGACGGTCTTGTTAAGACATTCTACATGAATCAAGATAGACGCATAGTAATGCAAGTCAGGCTGTAGTCCTGCGGTTTCAAATTTGATGGCAGAGGAAGAATTATCATCGTTAACACCAAGAGCAAAAAGCAAATCCTTATTTTGCAAAGGACAACTCTGAAGTACTTCGAGTGCAGACATTGCACAAGGAGTGTGGCCCAAATCCTCGACAACAGAATAGTTATGGGTGGCTCGGGCATTAGGATTATCCCTCGAATGCTTAAGGACTCCTTTAGGAATGCGAGGTGCAACTTCAAGTTTTTCCATAGGGTTTTCAATATGCAAAGGACTCCCAGGTGGAGCAGGTTCCTTTCCAAGGTCTAATTGTGACGAACCATAGTCCTTCACACGAGTCACAACCTTAGTAGCATGCACCATATTGATGCAACCATGACCATTACTAGCTTCCAGCAGATCTTGATCTCCACCAGAATGATCATGGGTCCTCAAGTTCATATTTTGATTATGAGGTAAAGGGTTAGTCAACACGGCTGGGCCCTACGCTATGAACCTTGAGGCTTCTTCTATCCAAGGGCACAAATGAGTGAGGTGGTCATCCTTACACAACTTACAAGGAAACTTAACCTTACGTTTAGGCTGCTTGTCTCCCCCAACAATTCAGGCATTCTTTCCATTAGAATTGGCATTTTCATTCCTATTCCCACCCTTATGATTGTTTTTACCCTTCTTCTTATTCCTTTTGGGTTGCTGGTTACACTTTTGGTCCAACGTTTGCACCGAAAGCACCCTCACCGTTTGGGTGGGTTGAGACAAAGTCGTGGCTTGTCCCAAGGTAGATTGGTTGGTAGAAAATTGACTCACCTATTTCACAACCAAATCTGTAGGTTTAGTACTCATACAACCAACAATTCCATTGGCATGTGTTCCAGGTTTGATCTTAGGGTCGAATCTAGAACGCGGAGCGTTAGGAATGATCTCATATAACAAACCGAATTGAGCATAAATAAAATCCAATTCCTGCGCCCTAGAAATAGCTTGTTCCTCATTCTGAACTCCGGATGTAGAAACATCCTTCACTATATAAGGTAGTAACGACTTAAGGAACCACTCAAGGAGAAACTCCGGTGGTATGAAGGCTTTAATCAATCTCTTCCATCCACGCCACTCTTAGATATCGTCTGAAGTATGCATGGCTTTGTCTTGCCGAAATGTCGAAAAGAGCTCTGTACCAATGTCATAACGCACTAGTAGCTGGAAGTGGTTGAGAAAATTCATAGCTAGGTCATCGAACAAAGTGAATGCCCCCCTAGTTAAATTTATGTACCATTTCGTTGCTGGACCTGTAAGAGTGCGTTGAAATAGCCTTAAACAGATCGAATCTTCATGCAAGGAATTAGAAGAGCACCAAAGGTGAAATGTAGTAACATGTTCACTAGGATCTTCTCCTAGTTTTCCCTTGAATTTGGGGATGTCCGAGGGAAGCTTCGTAGGGACAACTGGGTCATAAGATACCAGATCATTCATTAGTCTCAACAATTCAGGAAAATTTAACGTTGCGAGGAAAGGGAGCCTAGGTTGAACAAGTCTATGAGATGCTCCCTGATAATTTTGGTTCACATAGGACTAATTATCGTAACCACCATGGCCATGGCCATAGTATCCTCCTCTCGTTTGACCCGTGGAGGGTGGCATGGAAGCACCATAATGTGGTGTACCTTGACTATTTGGGGCTACAAAGCCATAATTCGGGTAGTAAGCGAGTTGTTGATACCCGTACCTATAAGGCGAATAACTCTGTGCATATTGCGGTCCATAATATGGTCCATAAGAAGTCCCATGAGAAACTCCATAGGTAGGAATAGACGTTTTGGAAGTAGGAATATGACCTCCAAAAGTAGGAATACGACCTCCCAAGACAATAGTAGGTACTTGACTCTGAGACACAACTACACGAGTAGCAGTAGTATGCACATGAATCGTAGCAACATTCCGGCCCAAACGACCACGTGAATGATGGGGAGGAATAGCATTCGAAGAACTAGGAATAGAGGACGAAGGGACATGTGAAACTATGTAAGTGGTATTCCCTACCATCACTCGTCTTGATTCTGGTATCTGAATAGGACTACTAACACCAGCTCTAGGATGAACGTGAGATGTAGCCTCCACTGCCGGGATGGAGGGTGCAATCTGACTTGTGCTCCCAAATCTCTTCGCATGGAAAGGAATGGGAATTCCCCCAGGCATAGTGCTAGGATCAAATCCCGAATCGGCATGACGTGCCGGATCGTGTGCAGGGATACTAGACATGCCATAACTAACATAACTAGTGCTCATAGGTTCATGATGAGTCTCGTTTCCCAGAAGCCAATACCGGTGACCTGTGAATGAGGGATCATACCCGAAGTGTGTAGGTATATCATGTGAAGGAGTGAACCTAGAGTGTGTAGGTATATCAGGTGAAGGATCATATACAGGAGTAGGATCTTCTTCCCCAACCTCCTGAGGTGGAGAAGACAACTCAGGAATTTCATCTTCATGATCTCCCATCATGTGTGAATAAATGTGAGAAGTAGTCCGCTTGGACTATCTATTTCTATCTCCCAAAGGAGGAGGAGATGTAGAAGGTGGAAGTCCTGCTAAATGACGAGAACAATGGGGCGTTGCACCCGAATCCATAATGACTCACAAAATGAAAAAGACTCTCTAATTACACAAACCCTAAGCAAGCTAACGTGCACAGAGCATACACCAATATAATCTAAAGCCAATCACAAGAAAAAAAGGGTAGGATATGTGAGCTCCCAAATGAAGTAGGTATCTCTCACCTAGGAGAGGCTTGAGACTCCCATACACAACAAGCAGAGTTTCGTAACCAATTATTGTGGCCCTCAGCTTCAACGCATATAGCGACTGTGCTGTCCGACCCCAACCTAGCTGGGACACCTGGAGAATAACCCCCACAAAGTACCCCCTCGATAACCTAGGTAAGGAAACTAAGGTCACCTTAATATAATCAATGCTCAGGAGGACAGTCGCAGGCGGGATTGACCGTATGGGTAGGGTAGCAGAGCCCGAAACTCTCGAAAGATCCCCCAGATATGAATATAATATTGGAAATATCTCTGGTGCCACTTAGTTATGACTAAGGGTCATCCCAATCAATAACCACTCACACTGTCTCGTGCTTAACTCCCTTGTAAGAGGAGGATCCTGAGAAACACTAATTATACCAAGGAATTTCACACTCTCACCTGGACAGACACATACATGTTGTTGTTTAGTGATCTTGGAGAATTTACTCACAATGAACTATTCCAAGAACCTAAAACCTAATCTTATTGGTGTACCCTATCAAATAAAAATAGTGTAATCCATTTTAATTAAGCATTGATTTTATTTGGCTTTATTACTCAAAAAGGGTAGATGACCGTGCAACCAATGGTGTTATGACGCAACATGAAGTAAAATGCACACCTAACAATCAATGCAAATGCATTGTGTTGAATGAAAAACAGGGCATGCTACTATGTGAAGTACAAAATTTTCTTCAAATGACAAATGCAATCATTCCTATATCAAATCCTGACTAATACTTCTCTAAGCAAACCTAGTGCAAGTACCATGCAAAGTGCAAAGTGCAATGCATAATGATGCAAAGAAGTAAATATTTTTTTATTTTTTGAATAAAAATGAGATATCAAAGCAAAAGAATGATTCTACCACCCCCAGACTTTGCAAGCACAATCAAATAGAACTCACACAAATTAATAAGGTAAAATAACACTGATGCACTAATCCCAAAACAAAAAATCGAAAATGCAATACAAGAACATTCTTAAAAAAATTACCCTAAAAAGGGTGTCTCTGGTCAGAAACAGAGGTGTATACAGACTCTAGTAGTATCAAAGGAGATTAAGCAATCATCAAAATTCACCCATCAACAATCAATCTTCCTCTAAAAGGAAAAACTCAGGGCATACGCGACTGTGTGCAGAAAACCCACGTATGTACGCGGATATAGCAGTCAAAACCACGGGTATACATGACTGTGAGTTAAAAACTCGTGTACAAGAAGAAAAATGTATAAAAATGAAGGCAAGCAGATAAGCTGATACAAAATTCACACCAATCATACACTACCAAGCAAACATTCCCCCATACCTGACTCAGAAACAAAGAAATCAGAGCAATTCAACAACATTGAATGCCGATAAAAACCCCCAAAGTACAATTACTAGGAACTCCCCAGTGGAGTCGCCAATTCTGTTACGGAGAGAAATTCCTATGGCTTGGGGTACCACAATAGATATATTGACTCCATAAATCAATCCTTTCCTATATGCAAGAGAAACCAAATATCTAACACCAAAGGATCTCGATTCGTACCTTATTCCAGACGGTTGATGTAGATCCCCATTGAGCTTTCCAACTCCATCTTGAAATGATAAATTGCTTCCTCAACATTCAATAAATAAGACAAGCATGATATATATAATCATGTTAGACCTACTCTATCATATATAATCAATATAAGCATTTGAAATCATCCATGGATCAAATATTCATTCAAATAAACATTATTGGACAGGAAAAGATATTTCTATTAATATAAAACAAAGATTACAATAGAGACAACCTCTGTAAGCACGTCTGTGAATCGGATAAATTGAGCCCCTACTTGGGCCTCCACCACTTCAATCCTCCATCTCTCGATAGCAAGCTCACAAGCAAAAGGCAAGCTTGGGAAGAACACAAAAGTTCTCCAAGGGACAAAGGGATGCAGACTCAAGTATAAGCTCCGGAAACAATGGACTATAGTTTTCTTGCGCTCAATTCCTCATGCCTTCAATGTATCCAAAGGGTTCCTTATATAGCTCTTCAATGGGGTAATGAAAGGTCGAATCCGAGCGATCTCAAGGAATATGGAAGGCCAAGAGACAAGAGAGTCGGATCCACATCAAGGAAAACTCCAAAAGAATTTGGCCTTTTCCACACATCTCGATGTATGCGGTTTTAGGGGTCAAACCCGTGTATATACGTGAGAAAGGGTTTCAAAGTTGCGTATGGCAATTTTTGCATGTTTTTAGGGATGATATTGGAAGCATCAAAAGTACAAAAGTGGTCCATGGGGTCTAAGGAGTCTGTAGAGGGATAGGGAAGGCCATAAAAATGTGATTCACCATGTTTGGTAAAATCAGCTATAACATTACCAAATGCAAGGAACAATCCTGCAAAATAGTGTGTGAGTACACCCATTCATAAGAATCATTCCCATCAATAAATATAAAGCTACTATTTGTCATTTTATTGATAATGAAACACGGGCTTACACATATACAACATACCTTGAGCTCAATAGTTTTCAAAAAAAAAAAAAAATCCTGCAATGGAACCTGTTGGTGTGTCGAGCCGCAATGAAAAGGGAATAGCCATGTTCCACCCAACCGTATATTAGGCACATATATACTCTATCCTCAATCACCCTCAAGCTCAACTATGCGTGCCAAGAGTGGAGACATGTAACCTTGGTACAGTTTCTAGGAATAAATCACTTGCCTAACACTTCTCAGAGTGCTCACACAACAAGTATTTCTCTCAACTCTTTCCTAACACTTCACAGAGTGCTCACACAATAAGAGTTCATTTGTTTCCAGCATACTCAACAGCGTCATGCCTCCTCACATATTATTTTATTTATAGTTTGGTTTCCTAGGTCTTACTTATGTAGGTGCAGTCCATTCCCTAAGGAATCCCCTTCAACCACTACATCCTCTAATTCTCCATGTTCCTTCCGATCTCATTCTGTAGCTACAGTCCATTAACCATTGAATCCCTATCAACCACAACACCCTACTTTCTCTAGTGTCTTTCTGGTGCCATAAAGGCGTTTTCAGTGCCTAATGTACTTTCCTGAGGTTCGCTTCTCTATGTATCCTACCCTTGCATGCATTGTCTTCTCTTTAACATGCCTTTTCCCTTTCATTCATATTTTCATTAAAGGAAAAATGTAGTTGTTACAACTATCCTCCAGGGACCATTTGGTTAGACACCACATTCAGCCAAACTCATCAAAACATACAATCTAGAACTCATCATCACAGATAATGTTTCAGAATATGCAGTCTAGAATATAATATTACAATGAAATGTTTATGAACCGGGGGATATTAAATCCACACCTCCTTAATGCAACATTGTCCTCATTGTTCATAGTCTTCCTCCATAGCTTTTGGAAATAAACCTGGGTACTTATTTTGCATATATTCCTCTAGTTCCCAAGTCTCCTCCTCCAGGATAAAGTGCTTCCATTTCACCTTAACCTAAGCGATGACCCGATTCCAAAGTATTGTTTCTTTCTTGTCTAGAATATGCAGAGGTTCCATTTGAAATTCTCTTTCTGGTTCCACTTGCACCACATTCCATTTAATGATATAAGTGGAATCATGTATATCTTTCATCAATAATGAATATGAAAAACATTATGAATTCTCAAGTGTGTTGGGAGAGCAAGTTTATATGACATGGTTCCAATCCTTTCTAATATCTAAAAGAGTCTGTGGAACCATGGTGTTAATTTGGTACAGCTTCCCAATCTCAAGGAGCTCTTTTTTGGGCTTGACTAAGAGGTAAACATTATCTCCGATAGAAAAATCCTTATGTTGTCTCTTCAAGTCAGCATAACTCTTTTGGCAATCCTATGCCACCTTCAAGTTATTTTGTACTTCTTAAACACTCTGTTCCATGTCTTGCAACATATTAGGTCCTACCATCAAACAATCCTCAAGGCTATCCTAGCTAATAGGGGTAGTCAACTTATTCCCATATAGGATTTCGAATGCGCTCATCTTGGTTGAGGCTTGATAACCATTATTGTATGCAAACTATACCAGATGAAAATAGTCTTTCCACCTAGTGGGCCTCTCCATGACATACATCCTCAGCATGTCTTCAATGACTTGGTTTGTTCTTTCTATTTTCCATTTGTTTCAGGGTGATAGCTAGTGCTGAAATTTATCTTGGTTTCCAACCCTGCAAATAATGATTTCCAAAAGGTTGATGTAAAATTGACATCCCAATCAGAAATTACCATCTTTAGTACTCCATCCAGTTGAAATTTTTCTTTCAGGAATATTTCTGCAACATTGACATCCTTGTAAGTGGACTTCACAGGAATAAAATGTGCATACTTTCTTAACTTGTCTACCACAAACATAATTGAATCATGTTGTTTAATAGTTAAATTAAAACCTGTGATGAAATCCAAAGATATTACCTCCCATTTCCATTTAGGAATCGGCAAAGGTTGTAACAAACCTACTAAATGTTGATGTCCAGCCTTCACCTTCTGACATTCCAAACATTTCGATAGATAATCAACTAAATATGCCTTTAAATTGGGACAAAAGAATTGCTTTCCAAGTGTTGTTATCATCTTTTGGTAACCAAGGTGCCCTGCATAAGGAGGTATGTGCATTTCATTTAGAACAAATAGTTTTTGATCTACAACAACAGGCATGTATATTCTTATTTCAAACCAAATTAACCCTTTCTTGTCTACTTTGAATTCTGACCCATTCAAGTTTATTTCATCCTTCAACAATTTATTCAGTAATTTTTCATATTCAGCATCATGTATGTTGGTTGCCTTTATTTTTCTCAACAGATCACTTTCTGGTTGGCTCATAGTTATCTTATATACTTCGTGAGTTCGTCGACTGAGTGCATCAACCACCTTGTTCTCCTTACCCTTGATATTTTTCACTTCAAAATCAAATTCACTTAAGAAGGCCATCCATATTTATTGTCTGGCGTTTAGCCCCAGTTGAGTAAACATATTCTTTACACAGGTGTTTTTTGTCAATAAAAGGAACCTTTTCCCTAACATGTAGTGGCACCACATATTTAAGGCATGCACCACTGCTGCCAATTCCAGATCATGCACCACATAATTTAATTCATGCTCTTTCAATTTGTGAGATTCAAAACATACCACATTCCCTTCTTTAGATAAGACTCCCCCCAATCCTTCCTTACTAGCATATATACAGACTGTGTAGTCTTTATAGGGGTCATCCGCGTTCAATATTAGGGCCATGGTTAACAATCTTTTTATATTTTCAAAGCTTTCCTGACATTTCAAGGACCACACAAAATTTACTCCCTTCTTCTGCAAGGAAGTAATGGGATAGGCTATCTTCAAGAATCCTTGAATGAATCTCCAGTAGTAACCGGTGAGTCCTATAAAGGACCAAATGTCAGCAACATCCTTAGGCATAGGCGATTTTGAAATAGCCTTGATCTTTTGTGGATCTACCACGATCTCGTCCTCTGAAATGACATGATAGGTACTGAATTTATTTCTTAAATAATTCACACTTCTCGAACTTAGTATACATCTAATGCTCTCTTAAGGTCTGTAGCACAATTTCCAAGTGTTGTTGATGTTCTTCCTCCGTCTTGGAGTAGATCAGGATTTCATCAAGAAATATCAACATGAACCGATCTAGATACTTGTTGAAAATACTTTTCACTAGGCACATGAAAGTAGCAGGGGCATTGGTCAAGCCAAAAGGAATTACTACAAATTCATAGTGCCCATATCGGGTTCTGAATTTCATTTTACATACATCTTCTTCTTTAATCCTGATCTGGTGATAACCAGACTGCAAATCTAACTTGGACAATATTTTTGCTCTCCCTACTTGATCAAACAGATAATTAATCCGAGGAAGGGGATGCTTTTTTTTAATGGTTACTTTATTAAACTATGTATAATCTATGCACAATATTAGATTCCCATCCCTTTTCCTAACAAATAAAATGGGTGCTCCCCAAGGAGACACAATGGATCTGATGTAACCATTGTCTAGCAACTCTTGTAATTGAATTTTCAATTCAATTAACTCAGGCATGCTCATACGATAAGGTATCTTAGATACCGGTGTAGACCCAGACACAATCCCAATAGAGAAATATATTTCTCATTGAGGAGGTAGTCCTAGTATCTCTTCTAGAAACACATCCATGAACTTGCTTAAAATAGGGTGGTATTTTACCTATGTTTGACCTTCATTAGGGAGTAGGTTAGTGACCTGCACCGCATAAATCTTGCAACCCTTTCTCATACATTTCTTTAATTGCATGGCAGAGATTTTCTTTAAGTAAATAGGGTTAATGACACCTTCAACCTTCCTAACAATTCGGTCCTCTACCACATAAGTGAAGGTTTTATTAAAACAATTCAATATTACTTTATGCTTTGCTAACCCGTCAATTCCAATAATCATTTTATATCACCATAAAGGAAAAACATTCATATTAATCCTAATCACATGATCCCTTATTTTAACTCCACAATCAGCAATAAACTCAAATACCTTTCTCCTTGTTCCAGTGGTGAGTTGGACTGACCAGGGTTTTGCATGCCTTACCTTGGCTAGCCGGAAGTCCTCCATCACTTTAGGAGCAATGTAACTCAAAGTATCCCCTAGATAAACTAGTATAGAAATATTTTAGTCAGAGATAGTAACTCCAATCTCCAAAATTGCAAATTGGTAGTCTTCTTGCCGATTTTCCAGGGTCGCATTGATCTAGTGGTGAATTTTCCCAACTTCCCCAACAATGGAATATTCTTGTAGGCTGTGAACAACCTTATTTGATTGGTTGAGTTGTGGGAAGCTCCTTCGCAAGTGGGGCTCTCCACATTCCCAACACATCGGGGGTTCTCTAGGGGATCCAATAGTCCCCTTAGGTCCAACGTTCACAGATTTATCATTCTTCTATGGGAGTTGTTCATTTTTCTGTAGGAATTTCCTTGCGGATTCCTTGGAATTTTTCTGAAGGGTGGGGGTTGGAAGCCCTTATTCTGTTGATTGAATCTTTCCTATTCTTTACCCTTCCAAATCTTAGAGAGTTCATTCCTCTATTTATATTGTTAAAAACAAATCCTTGCCTTTCTTAAGGCTACATCCAAGGTTTTGGGATTATCAAACTCAATTATGTCCTTATAAGACTGTGAAAAAAAACTCAAGAACCTCTGTACTTTCACCTTTTCTTCTTTAATATACGGCATGAACTGCAAAAGATCAAGAAATTTGTTAATGAGGTCCTCTATACTCATTTGGTAAATCTTTAACTCATAGAATTCCTTGGTATTTCTTTCATAGTAGCTTTCTAACAGATAGTGCTTCTTAAACTCTGACCATTATAGGTTCTTCTCTTTTATTCCCTAGGAAATCTTCAGGTCTTGCCATCAAATGTTGGCCCTTCCCTTTAGATTGTAGATGGTCATTCTCACCTTCATGTTGCTAGAGTAATTTTAGATTTGAAAGTACTTCTTAATGTCTAGTTTCCAAGCCTCTGCTTCTTGTTCAGCCTTGGATTCCCTGTTGAAGCCAGTTAGCTTGATATTTTCAAACTCTCCATCCAGATGATTGATCTTCCTTTTTCTGACTGACTTAACTCTATTCTCAGACTTTCGAGTTCCATTGGAGGAACTATCTTTTCTTTCGGCACTTTTTGGAATTTTTGGATCTCTTCCAATCTCTATTTGGGATTTTTCCCCATTGTTTTTGTCTTGATAACTCTGTAGTAATATTTCATTTATCTCCTGTTGCTTCTCCTGAGCATTCTTCAGCTACTCATTATCTTCCTTGAAGCTCTGTATTTTGACGATCAAGTTTTTCACCATTTCCAATACTTGAATGGCTTCAGAGTGTTCTCGCTCTGGTTGCGTTGTGCATGGTGCTGGTGCACCTTCCCTGGATTGATCTACATTCTCACTTTGTGAGGCCATTGTTATACCCTATTACAGAAAAAACCATGTTTGTACACAAAACATTCCAACACAAATTGTTATGATTAGAACAAAACTTTCCATAATTCAGCGGAAATAGATGTTCCCAAGAGGAGACAAGGTTGAAACCTGTAGCTCTGATACCATATGTAACAAACCCAAATATCCTACTAACATGCATAAAAAAAATTCTTTTGTATAAGGCATGGCCATGAATCTTCCTTTAATCATTTTCCATGAATCTTCCGTTAATCATTCATTCCTATGCTTAATTGTTGTTGCAACAGTTCTTTATGCAATTAAAATGTTCCTAGGATTTATTCTTTCCTTTTTCCACGTTTCTCCATTGCGGTTTGCAGGTCGCGGAAACCTCAATATTTTACGATTTTCTTTTTCTTTTTTTTGCCTTCCACCTTCCGCTTTCTGCAGCGGGCTTCGTATAGTGGAAACTCAAAATACGCTGGACTCAATTGTTGGTTTTTTGCTTCCCTCCTTCTACTTTCTGTAGTGGATTCCCAATAATAGAAAACCCAAATTTTCTTATGTTCGATTGTTCATCTTCCACTTTCTTCCTTCCACCTTCCACATTCTGCAAGCAAGCTCCGGGTAGTAAAGAACCCTAAATATCTTACTGTTATCTTTTAATTTCCTGATTTCCACTTTCTTCCTTCCACGAGCGGATTTCAAGGTGTGGAAAAACACATTTTTACATTGTCTCTTTTCTTATTTTCCTCTTTTTGCCTCCCGCCTTCCGTAGGCAGAGTCTGGGATGTGGCAACACACATTTTACTCTATTCTTTTCTGCTTTCGCCTTCCACGGGTGGATCCCGGGGCACGAAAAAACAACATTTTTCCTTCTTCAACTTCTATTTCCGTCTCCCACCTTCTGTAGGAGGATTCCGGGATGCGAAAATGCTTAAGTCAAATGCATTCTGACTTTGTAACTAGGATTCTATCCTCCATGAACTTAAGCAAAATTCATTGGAATCCAAAAATCATATGCAAATGTAAAATGTAGGAAAGTATAACAGCAATAAAATTTACTTGAATCTTTACAATATTTTATTATGTGCTTCCTTTAGGGGAACATATTAACATACAAATTACGGTTCATCAAACAGAGTAGGCACATTACATTTTTAGTGATCTATGCGTCCAAAGGAGTCATAGCTAGTCTTAACAGAGCAGGGTGTCACACCCTTAGTGCATTACATAACAAACGCAATCATAGCCATATAAGCATACACCAAGTCATGACCAATGCTTTCATCAACAAGCCTAAGTCTTACTTTATCATCTCTACAACATTGAAACATACATTAATACACACACAAACATGCCCTAAGTTCATCAATCACAAGGATTCACACAACATATAGGTAACCCTATATAAACAATAGTGCACCATCTGAGTTATCATCTTACCAAATGCAAGGCACAATCATGTAAAATAGTGTGTGAGTACACCCATTCATAAGGATCATTCCCATCAATAAATCTAAAGGTGGTATTTGTCATTTTATTGATAATGAAACACAAGCTTACACATATACAACATACCTTGAGCTCGATAGTTTTTAGAAACCAAACCCCGTAATGGAACCTGTTGGTAAGTCGATCCACAATGAAAAGGGGACATCCATGTTTCACCCAATCGTAGATTAGGCATAGATATGTTATGTCCTCAGTCACCCCCAAGCTCAACTATGTGTTCTAAAAACGGAGATAGCTAACCTCAGTTCAGTTTCTAGGCAGAAATCACTTTCCTAACACTTCTCAGAGTGCTCACATAGCAAGTATTTCTCTCAACTCTTGCCTAACACTTCACAGAGTGCTCACACAAAAAGATTTCATTCATTCCCAGCATACTCAGTAGTGTCCTTCCTCCTCGCATATGCTTTTCTTTATAGTTTGGCTACCTAGGTCTTACTTTTGCAGCTATGTTCCATTCCCCAAGGAATCCCTATCAGCCACTGCATCCCCTAATTCTTTAGGGTCAGTCTGATCTCATTCATTAGCTACGGTCCATTCAGCATTGAATCCTCATCAACCACTACCCCCTACTTTCTCCAGGGTCTGTCCAACGCCATTAAGGCATTTCCAGTGCCTGATGTAATTTCCTAAGGTTCACTACTCTACATCTCCCACCCTTGCACGCATAGTCTTGTATTTAACTTGGCTTGTCCCTTTCATTCATATTTTCATTAAAGACAAAATGTAGTTGTTACAACTGTCCTCTATGGACCATTTGGGAAGACACCACATTCATCCAAACTCATCAAAACATATAGTCTATAACTTATCATCACAGATAATGTTTTAGAACATACAGTGTAGAATATAATATTACAATTACATGTTTGTGAACCAGGGTATATTACAATGGGCATGAAGGGGGCCATGATGTTTCTTATAACCACTACCATTTTGTTTCTTCTTATGTTTATGTTCTCTTTTATGGGGTGGACAATGGATGGATCAACCTAGAATCCCACTGTCTTTGTTGCTTCTTTTTCTTTGGGTGTTGTTAGGTATTTTGACATGTTTCTTGTTTTGTTTATTGAATTTATGGTTCTCAAAGGATTTTTGTAAGGTTGACATTCTATTTTTTGGTTAGAACAATATTCCACATTACTCTTCTACTAGCTCTATCATAGTTTTGTAGCCTTCCTTTCATGGATTTAAAGACTTGAACCAATGTCTTGAGAATCACCACATTCTAGCGACCTGCATTTTTTTAATTTTTGCATGGAAATATATCATGGATAGTGGGGTTGGGTTTTAATTAGGTTTGGAATCATGTGGATAGAATTTGGTTGAATAAACATTTGTTGACCAACTTGGAACACACATTTGCATTCCATATAGAGTGGCAATTATTGTTTAGAATAGTTCCTAGTGCATTGAAATAAACAATACACATTTAGAGTGTTTAACCTCTAATTTGATAAGGTGTTTGCATAAATGAGGTGTTGGTGGGCCCTTGTAATAGAATGGATATATAATGAGGATCCAAGTATTGGTGGGACCTCATATTAATATTGATTCTATTTATCGAGGTGATAAAACAATTCATTGTTGTTCTCCAAGAATAATTCGAGAGAATGGTGAATTTCTATGCACTTTGATAGTTAGAGTGAGGTACCAATCAGGTACCACACTAACACCAAAAGAGGGATGGTTATGTGATTATTTATTAATATTTATCTCCTATTTATTATTTTTTGTATATGTTTTCCAATTACTATATATGGTTTTATACTTTTTCAAAAATATCACCAAGACTTCACTATAGTTTTTTATTTAGTTAAAAATTCGCTAATACTTTACAAGGTTTTATAATTTAGTGAAATATTTGCCAATATTTTACAATATTATGTAATTCAATGATATATTCGCTAAAAATTAAATATACATAATATAACATTGATAAAATATCCTTCATATTTTCCTATATATCATGGGGATTCACCCATTTATTATACATAGAAATTCAGGGGGGGTTCTTAAAATTTTCTCTACTCTGCAAATGGTCAATTATCTAGGGTGATTAAACCAGCATAGATCCATCTTAACCTGTATATATCAAGCACCGAGAGGGATTGAATTTATTGATGTGTATTTTTTTATATTAAACTCAAGAAATTTGGTCCCTTTCTTTCTTCATAAATCCGAGTTTAAGTTTTAATTTTTTATTTTATAGACTTCATGATTTTTTTAATTACTTTTCATAATTTTTTATTTTATGAACCGATGTGGATTTTTTGATTACTTTGTCTTTTATATTAATGTTACATTACATTACAACATTTTTTTATTTTGTCTTTTATATTAATGTTACATTACATTACAACATATCCCATGTACTGAACTATAGTGCACCTCACTCATCTCAGTAAAACAACCTATGGAGACTTAAAATCCAACAAAATAGCTACGTTTTTAGGTTTTATAACTTACGGAAGGTGTTAGTACTGAAACTTTACCCTAGACTTTGCCTTTTTCTTTTTATTTTTTTTTTCTTTTGAATCCTTTAAATGCTTGATTGCAGTCTTTAAAAGTGTACTTGACTTCATATTACCATGTATCCCTTAGGTTTGTTTTAATGCATTTCTTTTTATTAATGAGTTTAGCTTGGCTTTTATATTTTAAATATTTTCTTCTAATGGTCTAACAACATTAAAGTTCTCCTGGTTTTTCACTTTATTTTATGAGAGTTTCCCAAATTTTGATTAAATTTGCAAACTACAACATCCCGAAAGCAGGTTTTAAAGACGCTACATATGTTTATGCTTCCAGAATGTCATAAAGTGGTGAAATTTAGAAATTGGTGATTGATCAAGTAATAATGTGATTAAATGATGTTCGAAAGTGGGTTCTATATTCATAGTACCTTCCAACTATATGAATTGATATGACACCACTAAATATCTCAGATACCGTGAATCGTTGTTTCCCATGATTGATCATTTATCAAAATTCAAGTTGTTTTATTTGAATTGATATGCAAGTTTTCGATGCCATCTAGAGCTAAATATTTGTAAATCATGTTTTAGTTTGCAATTCTTCAGTGGGTGTTTACTTTGTTTAACATTCATCGAAACAAATAAGACGAGTGGCAGGTTACACACATTTGAGACTATTAATACACAATGGGCTGAGGAACTTCCTCATTGTGCGAATATGTTAATTGAAGCAGGTGTTAACACCCAAAAATGGTTAACTACCTCATCTACCCCATTACATGGCTCATTTGTCCACTTTCCTACCATATCTCCATCAAAAACCCATAAAACCATCTAAAAGGTCACCGAAAAGCTTAAAATGCCTCCAAAAGGCTATAAAATCCTTTTTTCCTCCAAAAATATCCAAAAAGGAATATAAAATATAAAATAATGAGGAAAAAAGAAGAAACCCTAATAGCTGAAACCCTAAAACAGCTAAAACCCTAAAAAGCTGACCTAAACATGGTTTTATAAATAAGTGATGGAGACCCATTATTCCAGATCCATTATCATAAGCATCCTGCCTCTGCCGAAATTATTCTCGAAACCCTAGCTTACCATCAAGCTACTTTCACCATTGAGAACTCTTTTGGCCCATTTCCACCACCAGAGAAGGAAAAGAAGCAGCTTGGAGCTCGAAGCCACCGACATCGGACCAGCATAACGGACTCCACCAACCTCCTCATTGGAGGTAATATCAATAAAAATCATTATTCATTTCCTTACTGTTCCTGTTTCATGTTATTTACTTTTATTGCGTTAGCTTTAAGAACATATTTAGATTAGTCTTTGTTTCAATTCATCTTTGTTTAATTCATATACATCATTGAACTACTACTAAGGATTCCAGATTCCTTAGTAGGTGCTCATCAGCACAAGCTAGGGTGAAAACCCTAGCTACAATTTTGGCGACTCCGCTGTCTTTTTTAATTTTATTTTTCCGTACTGTACTTTCGGCTGTCGTTTTCGGCCGCTGGAAACCGCACTTTTTTCTTCCACAGTCGTGGCCCGACCGCGCATTTCAGGCCCTAACCTGCGACCAGCCCGCCGCTGTCAGCCATTTTCCTACGTCCTGGACGCGTTTTTGAACTTTCCCAGTTGCGCCCCGACCGCGTTTTTTCAACCCACAGTCGCGATCCGACCGCGCCTGTTCATAACACAGTCGCGCTCCGACCGCTGCTGTCAACCCAAATCCCGCGACCTAGACCGCGCCTGTTTCCTCTAAACCCGCGATCTGCACGCGACTGTTGTCTTCAAACCCGCGGTCCGACCGCGCGAGTCCGCCCCATACCCGCGGTCCGCGAACTGTTTTTTTCCCTTGTTTCCGCCCCGAAACCCAGCCACTTTGCCTCCATTTTTCCTGCACTTGCACAGCCACCTGTACCACTTGCATCCCTACAGCCATTTCTGTCCCTTGTTTACAGCATTGTTTAAATTTTTAGCATTATTTATTTCAAAAAATTAAAAAAAATTAAAAAAATTTCGCATGGTAAAAGTTTTTCAAGTTTTCCATACATTCTTATTGTTATTGAGTAACCATTTTGGAGTCACAACCTCACATGCACACAATCTATCCCCTAATTCAAAGTGAGACCTAAAATCTACTTAACTCAACCAACACTATAACCTCATTTGAGGAACACAAAAGAATCTTGTAGTTAGGTAGGATCGGGGGGATAGGATTCCAATAACACCCCTCGGTTATTTACACGTGAGACATAGTTGTTGTCCATTAGGGAACCAAAATCCCTTAGTATTTTTTGACACGGTCACCACCAGTTTGTCAGAGGGCCTCTCCCTTAGGAGGGTTGAAGTCGTGAGATTGGTTCCGGAAGTCTGAGTGGAATACCGAAATCCATTCAGTAACTGAAGGGCTACCTTTCGCAGTTCTCGGAATATCCCTGTATAGGGAATATTGCGGTTAAAGGACCAAGCGGCAGATTCACCTTTCTGGACGTGTCATGAACGAGGTATCTTAGTTGCCATACTTCTAGGTTTGCGTACCTAGTGTCCCTCCCGGTAGGGGGATACTTTAGCCATTTGACTTTCCTATTTATATTATCTGACTTGGATTTCATCACCTTGCAGAGTATATACTTAGTTAAGTCATAATACCATTAGTTAGGTGTTTGCATGCTCCCTTACCTCCTCTGGGTCTAGTGAGTCCACCGATTTTTCTTTTTTAGGAAACCGACTGCTTATTGGTATTCTGGCCACTTTATTGACACTCCGCCTATTGTAGCACGCAGTTACACTAGGTGTTTTGAGTTGCTTTTTGGCCTGAGTGCCTCATTTTTCGAGCTCTCCTTCTGCACACACGGTTGCATTAGGATTTTTGAGTTGTTTTTTCAACACCACAACCCACATATTTGAAAACCACTTTTCACCATTGACTCTCCGAGACATTCTCGTCGCCTCAGAGGCGAGCCCCCACAGCACGGTTCACTTGACACCACCCGTCATCACCGTAGATCTCGAGCCTTGTCACTCGAATCCACCCGTCAGCGGCATAGGACCCCGTCACCAGATTCCGAGAACACTCTTTACACTACCCCCACTAGCCCCATGGCTGGCGTGAATCCCAACCCCTCCATTATAGGGACCACCGGTGGTACATCCGCCACTATACCAGTTACTACACCTATCATGGGTATACCCTCCACAGGAGGCCCGTCTACCATTACCCTCACCGTACCTATTCCCACGGCAGGAATACCCATACCTACTCCATTAGTAACTCCTACCACTTTAGTTCCCCCACTTGGAGGTAACATCCCTCACATCACCCCTCCACCTGGGGGCATGGGCCCCAATGTGGTCCAACCCACTACCGTATCACACCCTCCATCCAGTTTACCATATATGGCTAGCCTCAACCTACCTTACCTAGCCAGGCTAACCAATGACCCCATCCGGCACAACCCTGTGTGGCCCCACATGCCTACCAAACTCCCCTCGGACATCCCTAAGTTTGAGGGTAAGGC